>JAQMCW010139140.1:0-14714 GCA_030068335.1 Chrysichthys cranchii | reverse complement strand
ATTCCGAGTAACAAATATTAAAATCAACATAAACACAAACAGAAACGGAACTGGCCGAGACAAACGGCGTGCCACACACACAGGGGCCATTTTCCTCCAAGCATGGAAGGCCCACTCGATCCCAGTCTCGGCTGGGTCAATGGTTTCAAATTCCTGTCTTGGTTGCTCTGTTCCTTGAGTATCTCCTGTTTGCTTCTTTCTCTATCATCATCAGGCCTCTCAGGGCCTGTGATGTCAAGACCAGCAGTGGTCTCCCCAAGATGAGCCACGCCAGGAGGTGTGCCCTCCGGTTCTCCTCCTCGCTCAATCTTGGTTTGTCCTTGGTATTGTACGGGTTGATTCTGACCTGTCGTGCCTTCACCAGGACTCTCAGGGGGTTCTGCTTCGTCCCCCTTCAACCAGTGGTCCAGGAAGGGCCCTGTTAGGAATTCTGGTGCAATGATTTAAATGGTACCAAACGTTGCTTCCTCTTAGCTTTACTGCTGTTGGGGTTGCATGTGTTACCTCAAAGGGTCCTCCTCATTGTGGCTCATTCCACCTCCTTCAGAAGGTCCTTATGTACACTCTGTCTACCGGCTGGACAGGATTCTCTGGTTCTTCTTCAGGCTGTCATTGTCGGGCCCTGTGTTGTTCCTGTAAGCATATTTGCTGGTGTATCTTTGACATTTGCCTTGCATACATTTGTAATTATCACTGTAGCTGTTCCAGTGGGAGACCCTCATATGGTCCTCTCATGTTTGGGCAGGGCATTGGCCTGCCTGGCATCATCTCATGAGGTGTGAGATGTTTTTCACTGTGCGTCTAAGTGCAGTATGCCATTGGCGCTAGGGGCAACGCATCTACCCAATTTAGCCCTGTGTGTCGGCAAACCTTTGCTATCGTAGCTTCCAGAGCTCCATTTACTCGCTCTACGATCCCTTGTGACTGGGGATGGTAAACGCATCCAAGCTTCGACTTTACTTTCAGCAGAGTGACAACTTTTCGACAAACAGAGTTCCATTGTCTGAGCTGATTAATGTTGGAATACCAAATCTGGGGAACACTACATATGACTATGCATCTGTCATTGCACCTCGTTCTTCCCATAGGTTTTTCTCATTGGGAGGTGCTCTGTCTTGCATTTCTGCTGTTGTCGAGTGTAATGTGGGGTTGCACTGTGACCAATGGTGCCATGATCACACATTTACTGCCTGCTGCGGTCTTAGCTGCTTCGTCAGCAGCGTTATTCCCTTTTGTAATATTCATGCCATCTTTTTTGTGTGCTTGACACTTCACTATTGCTAACCGCTTGGGTTGCATCATGGCTGAAATTAGGTCTGTTATTTGAGTCAAATGTTGGATGGGAGAACCATCTGTTTTCTTAAAGCCTCTCTAGCGCCACTCTGCACCAAAGTGGTGGCACACTCCATGTGCATAGGCTGAGTCTGTGTAGACATTGGCAGTCTTTCCAGCTGCCAGGGCGCACGCTTCAGTCAGAGCTTTGAGCTCCGCCTGTTGTGCTGAACATGGTTGGGGAACCTTTTATGCCTTGACTGTCTCGAAAGCGTCAGGGCGGATCTGTTTGACTACTGCATAGCCTGCATGGTTTCCTTCATGATCCCAGAACAGGAGCCATTGACAAAGAATGTCACGTCTGGATCTGGAAATGGAGTGGATTCCAAGTCCGGTCTTAGTCTAGAGTAGGCCAATGCCTCTGCCACACACTCATGGGGCTCTCCCTCAAATTGAAATGGGATGTTTTCTGCTGGATTAATGGTGGTACAACATACAATATTTACATCAGGATATGTTAACAGTGCACAATATTGCAGCGTGCGTGGGGCAGTAAGGACAAACTCCCCTTGCTCCACCAACTCTGCTACCTGGTGATGGGTGTAGATTATTACTGGATAACCGAATTGTCAGCGGCAATGCATTGTTGTATGCTTAATGTAATGTGGCTATTCCCTGGTAACAGGGCGGCCATCCCTGTGCGATGCCATCTAGTTTAGTGCTGTAATAAACTAGAGGTTGCTTTCGCCTGCCCTGACACGTCTGTTGGAGCAACACTGCTGATGCATAGCCATTACATCGATTTGCCACACACAGTAAGAACGGTTTACTGTAATCAGGGATCCATAGAGCAGGGGCTGTTTGTAGCTCCTGTTTAAAGGTTTCAAATGACACCATGGCATCTACAGTCCACTGCAGTAGAGCTCTCAGATTTTTTGAGTCTGCTTGAATAATCAATGCTCTGAGGGGAGCTACCTTCACAGCATAGTCTTCTACCCAGTCTGAGCTGAATCCTGTCATCCCTAGAAAGGTCGTCATCTGTCCCACTGTCTGTGGCTTGGGAGCCTTACTTATCCCTTCTAGCTGGGACAGCACTATGGATTTGGAGCCATGCACTATTACCCTGCCTACATACTCAACCTGTGGTTGGCAGTACTGTAGCTTTGTCAGTGAGGCCTTGTGGCCTCCCTCTGTGAGTTTAGTCAACACAGCGATTGTATCCATGTGACAGTCATAGTGTTGGCGAGCAAATTAAGATATCATCGACATACTGTAAAACAGTGCTAGTTAGCGATAGTCCTGCTAGATCTTGTTTTAGAACCTGATTGAACAAGTGCGGGGAATGTTTGAACCCCTGCGGTAGCCTCGTATAGGTGTACTGCTGTCCTCTGTACGTAAATGCAAACAGATACCTGGACTCCTCTACTAGAGGCACACTGAAAAAGGCTGAACATAAGTCAATCACTGAAAAATATTTAGCATCTAGCGGTATGTTAGACAGTAATGTGTGTGGATTAGGAACTTCTGCTGCAAAATCTTCTACTATCTCATTTGCTGCTCTCAAATCATGCACCAAGCACCATTTTTGTTCGTCTGCCTTTAATACAGGAAGTATAGGAGTGTTACATGGACTCCTAGTAGGAGTCAGCACTCCTGCCTGTAATAAACCTGTGATGGTGTTCTCTATACCAGCCTCAGCTTCACAATTCAGTGGATACTGAGGTTTTCTGGGCAGTTTTGCCTGTCTCTTTAAGCTTATCTGCACTGGAGTAGCAGCTTTTACTAGGCCCACATCTGTGTCATGTTGCGACCACAGGTGAGCTGGAACCTGGGTGAGCATCTCTTCCTTTAGGCTGTCTGTCTTGTTCTCTTTTGTTTGGCTCATCATCCTCATCTCATGCGTCATTATCTGGATGCACTGTGTCAATCCCATCACTGAGGCACCAAACAATATCTTGGTCATTGACCCATCTGGTGAGACCTGTATGAGCGGATTACCTGTACATCTCCACTCTATGCTATTGGCACGCTTTACCATAGGACCTATGTGTTTTGATTCAAACCCACCACCTACCATCACTGTAATGTGTGGGCATGCATTTGGTACCCTCACCCCCTAGGTTTTCCAAAAAGGCATTCATCTCTACTGCTAGGGCTACTTCCTCTGGTCCTATTATGGCGTGACTTGTTAACAATTGCACTTTTTGCTGTCCCACTTCTTGGTCCCATATCTGACCATACCACATATCTTCTCCCTCATGATATGCCACTGTACAATGATGTGGTAATTTAGGACTAGATGCCTCTGGCATTACAGCACAGAGGTAATTAAACCACTTGTTAAGAAACTGTTGTACTGCACCGTCTACCTGTGGACCTGTCCTACCAGTAGACATTTGCTACACCACCCTGAGGCGGTGTCATCATCACCATTTGTCATGCTACTGTTCCCTGCTTATTTACAAACACTCCCTCTGGAGTAAACCAAATCTGCAATCCTAATTTACAAAGGGCATCTCTGCCCAACAGATTTACTGGTGGGCCTTCTGATACTTAAATTGGAATTTGAACTGTTTGATCATTTGTGGTTAAGCATGCCGGGACTGTCATTGGAGTTAATTGTGGGGTCCCTGAGAATCCAGTGGTCTTGGCATACCTGCCAGACCTGGGGAGATGCTCTGCAAACTTTGACCCTGCACAAGTGTAGGTGGCCCCCATATCAATCATCATTGGCGTTGGTTTTCTGTTTAAGCGGATCTGTACTATCAGTTCTTGATCAGCTTCTGTGGTTATTAAAGGAAACTGACTCTCCCCCCTTGGATTCTCTGGGCCTCCTCAGTAACCTGCATTGGGTCCTGCCCAATGATTGGCTGGACCTCTGGGTGCACTTTGCTACATCTGCCACGGGGGCCCTTGGCCCCCTTGTGGGCTCATTGGGCAATCTGTCCACATGTGTCCCTTCTGGCAACACTGCCAACATTCCCCATAATTTTCCGTGGCGGCAAAGCCTCTGCCTTGTCTTCCTTGCATCGCTGGAGACCCTCACCCCCTAGGGGCCATCTGAAATCTTTGGCACTGTTGTTGCGGCTGCCCTTGAGGCGGTTGGGCATATATTACTACCAGGGCCTGTTGTGGCTGTGGGGGATATGGACCTGGTGCGAGGATACTGACTGACACAAAGGCCTGTGCCTGTGTGCTCATTTGCTGTTGTGGCTGAGATTGAGGTTGTGCCAGTACTGGAGCCTGGGTAACCTGAGCCTGAGTTGGTACCACCTCTGCTTTCGGTCTTTCTTCCACTTCCATTACTGGTGCTTGCACCCTCTTTTTAGCCTTCAGTCCAGCTGTCAATTCACTGAGCTGTAGCTGATCTACCTTCCTCAGGATATCCTTTTTCCTGTTCTTTCTGTTTTCTCACTTCCCTTCTATACTTTTCTATTGGGTCAGGTGTTCACAGAATTCTCCTTTGGGCTTGTAGGTTATCCCTACTACATCCTCCAGTCTGCTCCTAACTGTATCTGTCAGACCATCTAAAAGTATTTTTCTGAACATGGTGGTATGCAAGTGATTCGCATCTGGGTTACTATCTGTCTCCATTTGCCACTTTCTCTTCATTTTTTGGTAATACACCATCGGGTGTTCTGCTTCTCCTACCTGGTCTCCCTGCAGGCAGTTTAAATCAGGTCTGGAGGGAAAGGTCGTTTTCAATAATTGCCACAGCTCATTACGGTAAGGAGCAAACTCTATTCTGTCTAGTCTTGTTCCTTTCAGTCTTTCTAAGTCTTCTTTAGTCACCTCCTGCAGTGGTCTTACTGTTTCTGTCACGCCCAGCATTCTCACCATTACGGCCTTCGGATCCCTCTGTTTTATCCTCAAACCCCCTTATCCAGTTTGCTGAGTCAAGGTGAGTTATGCTAAATTATATTGGGTCCTGGATAACATTATTGCATAAATATTGAAACATAGAGTGCATATTTTCACCCTCACATAATAAAAACACTTTGGTTCAAAGGATAAGTGGCATTATTACATGTTTTCTTGTAAGAGAGCGCATCCCTCTTTGTTCTGAGGAGCAAAGGGATTGTGTGTGTGTGCGTGTGTTTGAAAGAATGTATATGAGAGAGGGCATGAGTGCACGATTCATGAAGGCTTATCCGTCCAATATGGTTAAACATCCACCTGTGAAACAATAGACCATACTCAGGTGAGGGAACAGGGTTAATGATCTCCAGGTGCACTCACTCACCACTCCCCATTTCTGGCAACGTCCCCACTGCCACAATGTCCTTATGGAATGTAAGGAATGTGTAAAAGTCAAGAAATGATGATGCAAGTATGTGCAATAGGGGGTAAAGTAAATAATATGAGATATTTTAAAATGTGGTAACAGTAGTCAAATAAGTAAACTATTGTCCAGTTAGGGCTGTAAAATCTCTCTCTATATAAAATTCTTTTCACGTTTGAAACAGAAATTACGTATGACCACAGAACATATTATATGTGCGTATGACTGGAAACTGCATCACTAGCACTTACATTTTATATGAAAATGGTGTAGGTACCAGGAACTAATCACTTCGTTTGTGGATGACATTTTTATATTGTCTTTACGAATTATTATTTGTGTGAGAGTTATTTTACTGATATTGAAAAGAAGTAAACACCTATTTGGTAAGTACTGTAATTATTTAAGAAAACTTTGATCTAAATATATAAAATTCTTTCTGTGTTTGAAATGGAAATTTCATATGACCACTATTTGTTGAAAAATAAAATTGGTAATTAACAAAATTATTTTATAAACACTACATTTTATTTTTTTCCTTTGCACGCAGTGAGCAAAGCCACTGGGTAATCAGCTAGTAGAAAATAAAAAAGGACGGATAATGAGGAAGAATAAGACCAGTAGGTGGAAGTAATGAAACTATAAAGATGCCAGCTGCCATAAAACCCCAACAAAGAAAAAGAAAAAGAGGAAGAAGTCAGTTTTAGCCATAACTTTTTGAAGGGTGGAGTAGAATGTTGCTGTTTGAGCAGTGTTAGCTGAAGTATTAGGACAGCGTTTGATGGAGGACTGCCATAATAAAAGCACTGATGAGGATGAAGGATCTGGAGGAAAGTGATATATTCCTTAGGTTCGAAAAAAGAAGATGAGCTAGTGGTTCTCAGCCCTATTACAGTGTCTAAGGAGCTGTGGCTCAACTGTGAACTGCAGTTTCCCTGGGTCTGGCTCATACAAAACTCAGTTATCTTCGTGCTGATTGTAAGGCCAAAATTACAGCAGGCGATGGCGAATTTGTTGACACTGAGTTGCATGTCAGTTTCTGATCCAAGATTTAGGGCACAATCAGCGGCAGACAAGAAGTCTCTGATGATGACCTTGGTTTTTTGCTCCTGACATTTCTCCTGCAGTTGTCTTAGAGCAAAGACCATGTCAATGGTTCCGAACTCTTTCCGAAAACCACACTGGCTCTCAGGCTGAAGTCTTTGGTCAAGGTGTGATGTGAGGTGGTAAAGCAGGATCCTAGCAAGCATCTTGCCTGTGACAGAAAGCAAGGATATACTTCGATGGTTATCACAGACTTGCCGGTTTCCCTTCTGCTTGTATAAATGAATGATGGAGACATCTTTGAAGGCCTTGGGGAGTGTCTCTTCTTTCCACATGAGTGAAAACATCTGATGAAGCTTCTCATTCAGCGCAGTGCTGCCCTCCTTGTAGATCTCTGCTGGAATGGAGTCTGAGCCGGGAGCTTTGCCACTGGAGAATATACGGATTGCTCTCTGGGTTTCAAGTAGCATTGGTGGATCATCCAGTGCTGTGTTTATCGGCACTTGGGGGAGACGATCTATAGCTTCATAATTTATGGAGGAAGGGCAGCTTAAGATGCTGTCAAAGTGCTGAGCCTAGCATTCAAGAATCTTCTCCTTCTCAGTGATCAAAGTATTCCCATCAGAGCCAAGCAGGGTGGATGATCCTGAGGAAGTGGTAGCTCAAGGGGTTAAGACGTTGGGCTACTGATCAGAAGGTTGGGAGTTCAAATCCAAGCACCACCAAGCTGCCACTGCTGGGTCCTTGAACAAGGCCCTTAACCTGTAATTGCTCAGTTGTATAAATAAAATAAATGTAAGTCGCTCTGGATGAGAGTGTCTGCCAAATGACAATAATGTAATAATAAGTGGGGCTGAAGACTTCTTTTAATGAATCAAAGAATCTTTTCATGTCATGCCTGTCAGCATGTCCTTGAATCTTAACAGCTATGTCTCTCAGCCACTTGTCTTGCATCTGGTGTAGTTTCTGCTGGGCAGTTCTGCAGATAGCATTGTATGCATCTTTCTTTTTCATGAACTTGGGGCTCCCCAGGTAGGCTTGGTGGAAATGGCATTTATCATCCAGAGGCTGCCTGAGTTCCTCACAGTTTTCATCTAACCAGTCTTTGTGCTTTTTGATCACAGGCCCCAAGGTCTCTGAAGCAGTGTTGTAGATCAACTTGTAAAGGTTGACAAAAAAACCACTGTAACAGTCCCTGGGTTGGGGACAACATGGACAAACTTTACAGACAGGGGGGTACAAGGTAAAGTGAATTTTATTTCTGCTTTTCTGCCAGGCAATCAACACACACACATAGATACACAGACAACTGTCAGCATTTCTGCTCATCGGGCATCTCCCACGGCTGCTCACTGCAAAGTAGAAAAAGACACAGGTTAATGACTGCCAGGTGTTGCTACTTACCACTTACCTCTCTGCTTCCGCTTTCTCGCCACTAGGGGGCGCTCGGCCACGCCCACACCGCCACATACCTCCACCACCCGACTCAAGCCGGAGAGCAGTCCGGCCTGTGACTGACTCCCCCCCTTCAGGAGAGGAAATCCACCACAGCCATCTATGCACCCGGCCTGTGGACCACCTTAAACTTGAAGGGCTGAAGCGCCAAGTACCAACGGGTGATCCGCACATTGGTATCCTTCATGTGGTGGAGCCATTGGAGTGGGGCGTGGTCTGAACAGAGGGTGAACGGGCGCCCCAGGAGGTAATACTGGGGGGTCAGAATGGCCCACTTGATCGCCAGACACTCCTTCTATACGGTGCTGTACTTGCTCTCCCAGAGGGAGAGCTTACGGCCGATGTACAGCACCGACCGTTCTTCGCCCCCGACCTCCTGGGACAGAACGGCCCCCAGCCCTTCATCCAATGTGTCTGTCTGTAACAAAAAAGGGAGAGAGAAATCAGGTGAATGCAAAAGTGGCCCGCCTTCAATCGGGTGACAGTGCCACCTTCAATCAGGTGAACGCCTGTTGGCACTGCTCCATCCATTGGATCAGATCTGGGGCTCCCTTTATAGTGAGATCAGTCAGGGGGCTGGCAAGGGCCAAAAATTCAGGTACAAACCTGCGATAATATCCCGCCAGCCCCAGGAACTGTCGCACCCCCTTTTTGGTCTTAGGAGGTGGGCAGGCTGCAATTGCTGCAGTCTTTTCAATTTGGGGACGCACCTTCCCGTGACCCAAGTGGAACCCCAAATACTTTACCTCCACCCATCCAATTGCACATTTCCACGGGTTAGCCGTAAGTCCCGCCCGCCGCAACGACTCAAGGACCGCTCTCAGGTGCTGGAGGTGCCGTGGCCAGTCGTTAATATATAGACAATGACGTCATCTAAGTAAGCCGCAGCGTACGCACCGTGAGGGCACAGGACCTTATCCATGAGCCACTGAAACGTGGCGGAGGTCCCACGGCATTGTGACGAACTGGTGTAAACCAAATGGGGTGGAGAAGGTCATATTTTCGTGGGACATAGGAGTCAAGGGGATCTGCCAATATCCCTTTAAGTCCAATGTCGAATAAAAATGAGCGGCGCCCAACCGGTCAAGCAACTCATCAACCCGGGGCATCGGGTATGCATCGAACTTAGCCACCTCATTGACCTTACAAAAGTCCGCACAGAAACGAACCGAGCTGTTGGGTTTCGGAACCAAAACCCCAGGGCTGTTCCATTCGCTGTGGGACTCCTCGACTGTACCCATCTTGAGCATGGCCAGGAGCTCATCTTGAACTGCCTTTTTTGTGCTCAGATAACCTGTACGGGCAGGTGTGCACCACCACGCTCGGGGGAGTCTCAATGTGGTGCTCCATGAGGGTAGTGCGACCGGGGAGGGGTGAGAACACGTTGGCGAACTCAGCCTGCAGCCGCGCCACGTCCGTGAGTTGGGACGGTGAGAGGTGGTCTCCGCAGGGGACCCTGGTGTTTTGGGAGAGCGATTTTGTGCTCATCACCGGTCCCAGCTCTTCCCTCTCCTGAACCACCGTCGCCAATGCCACGGGCACCTCCTCAGACCAGCGTTTAAGCAGGTTGAGGTGGTAAATTTGACGTGCTCTGCCCCTATCCGTGTGCGCTACCTCATAGTCAAGATCCCCGACTCGCCATGTGACCTCAAAGGGCCCTTGCCACTTCGTGAGCAATTTAGAGCTTGAGGTGGGAAACAGAACGAGTACCTTGTCTCCTGGTGTGAACTCTCTAAGGCTCGTACCCCTGTTATACAGCCGAGCTTGTCATTCCTGGGCCTGGCACAAATTCTCCTGGCTTAGTTGTGACAGTGCTTTGCGCGGAGGTCCAGAATGTACCGAATTTGGTTTTTGCTATTCGAAGGTCCCTCCTCCCAATTTTCGTGGATTACATCCAGGATGCCGCGCGGCTTCTGCCCATACAACAATTCAAAGGGGGAAAAACCGGTAGAGGCTTGTGGGACCTCGCATATTGCAAATAGCAGGGGTTCAAGCCACTTATCCCAATTAAGTGCATCCTCTGTGATGAACTTACGAATTAGGTTTTTAAGCATTTGATTAAACCTTTCGACCAGACCGTTGGTTTGTGGATGATAAACGCTGGTGCGAATAGATTTAATCCCCAGTAACTTGTAAAGTTGACGAAGTGTGCGTGACATGAACGATGTGCCTTGATCGGTCAGAATTTCTTTTGGGATCCTGACCTTAACTTTAAACAGTGCCTTGGCAACACTACGTGCGAAGATGTTGCGCAATGGCACTGCTTCGGGATACTGGGTTGCATAATCCACGAGGACTAATATAAAGCGGTATCTGTGTGTTGACCTATCTAATGGCCCGACGAGATCCATACCAATTCTTTTGAAGGGGATCTCGATTAGAGGAAGTGGTCTCAAAGGGGCTTTAGGCACAACCGCTGAACTCGTCAGCTGGCATTCGCGACATGCCGCGTACCACCGGCGGACATCGCCGTGAATGCCTGGCCAATAGAATCGGGCCATGAGACGGGCAAGTGTTTTGTCTACCCCGAGGTGTCCGGACATCGGATTGTGGTGGGCCACGTGGAAGAGGGGTTCCCTGCGGCCCTTCGGTACTAACAGCTGGGTGACCCTTTCCCCAGTCTGAGTGTCCGGTGTCACTCAGTACAGTCGGTCTTTAATTACCACGAAATACAGGGGAGAGAGCTCGTTTCGCGGCTGGAGGGTTTGACCATCCACCAGTCTTACTTGGTCAAAAGCGTGTTTCAGAGTGTCGTTTCACGACTGCTCCAATGGGAAAAGAACTGTGAGTGGTCCCTTCCGGAAGATCTTGCAGGGTTTTTCAGACTGTCCAATTTTCTTTTTATTATTATTATTATTATTGTTGTTGATGATGTTGTTTCTTTGGGGCAGTGGTACCCTAGGGGTCAGGGTATTAGCCCTTCAGTTGGAAGGTTGTGGGTTCACTGAGGAACCCTGTGCAAGGTACTGTCCCCAAGCACTGCTCCCTGGGTGCTGCACTGTTTGGCTGCCCCCTGCTTCACTTGGTGAATGGGTTAAATGCAGAGAAGTACTTTCATTGTGTCATGCTATACTGTGCTGTGGTGTGTTTCATGTGTGACAGTCACTAGTACAACTTTTTATTATTATTATTATTATTATTATTATTATTATCATTGTTGTTGTTGTTGTTGTTGTTGCTCACTGGGACTATCAGGTTTACTTACTTCTTAGGGAATATTGGGGAAATGAACTCAGGTGGGTGAACAGTGGTTTGTTGTGGAGTGTAGTGGTGGGTTGCTGCTACATACAAAATGATTGATGAACTTGAATACAAAGTGTTGGATGATCCAACTTTTGTATTCATTACATGCTGATAATGTTTCCTCGCGGCAATACAGCATGAACTCTAACTCTGCTTCTTATCTTTTTGTCATTTTTCCTATATTATTAGCTTTATTTTGAGGAGTTATTTCCTAATCACATGTCAGGGCCATAGCAAATCTTCCAACAATAGTAAAGCAGGACCCTACCATGACAAATATAGCGTTGTGACATTTTTCCCCTAGTTTAGAAAGGATGAATTGTTACAGAGTGTTGGCCCGTATGGGGAACATGGGTTAAATTTTATTTTTGCATTGCTGTTAAGATTGTTGCTTGATAAGTGCCTGTGTATAAATATTTTGCTTAGCCTATTTGTTATTTTGTCACTGATTGGGGGTTGGGAGCTGGTAGGTCTAGGCAGGTTAGTAGTAGGCTAGTGCTCACACCTACACTTGCCTTTAGAAAGGCTAGTCTATATTAGTACACAGATTACCATGTACTCATCCTAAATCACTTTAATCATTTACATTAACCACACATAACACAGTACACACATAACACAGTACAATTCAGCACATTTCAGCACAATATTACATCAAAACATATTTCCAACTTCACATTAATTTCCCTACATTCTATCGTATTTCCCACCAACATGTCCATCAACTAGCAGGTGTGACGCGGAGTCCGGATTTACCTAACTTAACGCGCTCCAGATCTCCAGAATATTGATCCAGGTTTTCGTTATGCTTCCCCCTTGTGCTCCGCGTTCACCTGAAGCTAATTACCGGTTGGTTTACTTAAGTCGCCAGTCACTCCCGAGTAAACCGTCCGGTCATCATCACTATACTACGCTGTCTTTCATTAGCTGTACTGTTTTAACTCTGTCTTAGTTGTTTTACCCGTTATGCTCCCAGGGATTCTTCAAACGCTAAGACAGTCTACACAGCGTGGAATTCTGCCCTGCTGTTAGCTGCTCAACCAGGGTAGCTCACCTCAGTAGTGATTCTTCGTCTTCCATACCGGAGCTCCATAAGAACACCTACTTTCACCGGAGTAGCTTTGACCACTAAGGACAATATTCACTTTGGTGTGCACTTTGTAAATAAAATTCACCGGTTTGGCAAAGCTAAGTCTCCTGAGTATCTGTCATGACAGCAGGTTGTATGATGAGGAAGGGACAAAGCCTCTTATCGACTTATCCCAAGGTACTAGCACTTCCAATAGTGCCAATCTCTACTCCCACATCACAGTCAGGCATATCCGCAGCAGTGTTACAGAAATTACAAGTCTGCTGCAGTCCATGTATCTGGACAGTGCTGAGGAAGAACAACAGCAAGAGGGGGATGAAGAAGATTAAGAAACAGAACGGTTTCAAGAACTCAGTGAGAAAATCGAGGCATTGGAAAACAACCTTGAGGAACTCGTTGACAGCAGAAGCTCAGGGTGCAAAGGAGTATACTGATGAAGCAAAGCAGAGCTTTGAACAAGCAGTGATCGCAAGCTTGAAGTGCAGAGAAGATCAGTGGGAGGCCAGATTACAAAGGGTTACTAGATCACACCGCATGTCTTGGTGGTCTGCAGGGTTTTCCACTCCTTCAACAACTGTGTCCACCACTCCCCAGACACCTGAGGCTGATGTCACTATTACACCGGTGCCTACACCTAGGTCCACACTTACAGTATGTCTACACCTACACATAAAATCACCAAAAAAACACCAATAAAAATGGAGTTTCCCAAATTTGCTGAGTCAAGAAACTTGACAGATGTCATGGAGTTCATTGAACAGTGTGAAAATGTTTCACTCTCCAGCCATTGAGTGATGCTGAATTCACTGGTACAATTAACTCTGTTCTGAACAGGCCAGCACAGAGCTGGTGGAAGGCAGCATGCAGCCAAATTTCCAACTGGGTTGAATTTAAAACTGCTTTCCTAGAAGCCTTTTTGCCACCAGAGTATTCAACCGAGATTGAAGAACAACTGCGGGCAAGTTTCCAAGCACCCACACAGTGTCTGAGGGACTTTGTGTATGACCATCATGCACTCTGTCTTATGTGGCATGTGGATATGCTGGAAGAGGTGATTGTGCGGTGTGTCCTCAATGCATGTAACCCAAGACTGGCCAGTGGATTGCGAGGCATTGTGACCACCGTCGAGCAGCTGGTCAAGGTGGGCTCCCTGATTGAGAAGGATTGGGGCAATTCTAAAGACTACCGGAACTGGGTCCAGCAGAGTAACCCCACCGACCACACCGCCAAGAAGCACAGCAAGATGGGCAAGCAAGGGCAAGCACAGGGACCGTCTGCTGACATGGCTTCTGTGTCAGGTGTCCCAACACTTCTTGTGGTGCCTGTCACACTACAAGGCTCTAAGGATGATGCTGTGTTAGATACCAGTTGCACCTATTGGCTCATGAGCCGTAGTCTCTGGGAAAACATAAAAAATGGTGAGACTTTATGCAGTACAGAAGGTCAGAAGTTCATCATGGCTAATGGACAGGAAATTAAAGCTATCAGCAGATTTACTCTACTCCTGACCCCCAATAACACTCATTACACCTTAAATATATTCGTCCTTGAGAAAAGTCATCTATGCATGCCTTTACTGCTCAGTTTAAATTTCCTTTTCCTGATGATAATGTAGTCCATGAGATGGCAGTGCTTGGAGCATGGGTGCATCCATGATGTCCTGTTACGGCTAGGGAGGCGGAATGATGTGTTGGTAATCAGCAGTTTGTGCTCAGCACAAGTCTGAAGTAAAAGCTATCCACTGTTGTTACAGTGGCCCACACCATACTTTCCAATTACTCCACCCCAGGAGCTGTAGTCAGAGCCAACTCCAGCAATAAAATCTCCAAGAATGATGAGCATGCCTGCTTTTGGGACAGTGGCAATGACAGAATGGAGATCCTCATAGAACTTTGCCTTGACATTCTCTAGGTTGGTCGTGGTTGGAGCATAAGCACTGACAATGGTAAGATGCTTTCGACCAGATGCAAGTGGGCATTTCATAATCATAAGCCTGTTGTTTTCTCCCATTGGGATTCCAGCTAGCTTGCTAACGAGTGTCATTTTCACTGCAAAACCAACACCAGCCTCACGTCACTCTTCGCTTCCACATCCACTCCAAAAGAATGTGTAACCAGATCCCCTTTTGCAAAGTTTGCCTTTGCCTGCAAGCCGAGTCTCGCTCAAGGCTGCAATCTCGATGTTGTATCTGGCGAATGCTATGGCACCTACAGTGGGGCAAAAAGTATTTAGTCAGCCACCAATTGTGCATGTTCTCCCACTTAAAAAGATGAGAGAGGCCTGTAATTTTCATCATAGGTATACCTCAACTATGAGAGACAAAATGAG
>JAQMCW010139117.1:0-11007 GCA_030068335.1 Chrysichthys cranchii | reverse complement strand
ACAGCTTCTCACCACTCTTGACACCCAACACAAACAAACACCCAGGACTTCAACACAACAGTCTGCACCACAAGAACTTCCTGACTCCAGTTCCTAAGAGCACTTGTTTGATGATGTCATGGACATCGTTGATAACAGCGATAATGACCCTGACATTGACATGGACGCCAGTTCCCATGAATCCATGGAAATCGAGAACATGGCTCACTTCACATGGTCTGAGTCCTCTGAATTCTGATTGGGCACAGCTGACAGAAACTCTTTTTATCGACTTTGTTTGCCAATGTTGCTTTGTGAAGCAATAGTTTGCCACTTACATGTTCACTCTACTGCCAAGCCTTGCTATTGATCATGTTTGTTTTCCTGGTTTCTCTATTCTGTCTTTGCCTGATATTGCCTGTTTGCTTATCTCTGCTGTCCCTGTTTATTATTCATGTTTGTTAATTTGGTACTTTTGTTTTCTCAGCTGGTTTTAATAAACATACTGAGCTGCACTTGCATTCTTTCTATGTCCATCCCTGAACCTGACCGAAACATGGATCAAACCGAATGAGTATGTAGCATTAAAGAAAGCTAGTTCTCCTGGCTACAGTTGTATACCTCAGCCTAATCTAACTGGCAGAGGAAGAGGCATTGCACTTATTTATAACGATAATCTATGTATCACAGATCATCTAGAACATAAATTCAATGCACTTAAGATTCTCTATACTAAGATAATATGTAGCCACAAAAAAATATCCAGGTGATTCTGCTAATTATTATTTACAGACCCCCAGGGCCATACTCCGAATTCCTGTCTGTCAGTCAAATCAAATTAATGTATTTGTCCACCTGAATAAAAAAAAAAAATTCTAGATTCTTATTTAATACTGTAGCAAAATTAACTAGGAATAAGACCACCCCAGAAACTACTGCACCATCAAAATGTAGTAACAAATTCAGACTATGAATTTAAAGCTAGACAATCTGATACTTAACTTAATAGACAACAATATAATTATATCAGATCATCAATTAGAATGTTTTACCCCCTTTGAGAAACTTGTCAGATCCAGGGACGGGGGCGAGATGTATGTGCAGATAAGGATATTTAATACAAAGTGGTATAATAAAGAAACGGCAGGCAAGGTCAAGGTCGATAAACAGGCAGGTAAATATCCAATCGGGCGAACAGACTATAGCAGGCAAGACAGAGACGAAATCCAAAGAACATGAGGAGAGGTCAATAGCAGGAATACAAGCAAATGCAGATAAGGGCAAGACAAGAGGCGTAAATGGGAAAACCAGAAACAATCATATACGTAAGGCAGTCAGAATAAACACAAGGCTTGGCAATAGAAAGACACTGGGCAAATCTAAATGCTTCACGAGGTGTGTGTGTATGCGAGAGTCTTTTAAAGTCCTTGTGTAAACAAGTTACACCTGTGTCTCATTAGAAGTCTGGTGACCTTGACCTCGGAAGGTCTTCGGCCATATTGGGAGAGCGCAGGTGCTCCTGGGAATGGTAGTCCCTTTGCAATCGTGGGTTGCCAGCGCTTGTGACAGAACCCCCCCCCACACACACACCCAAGGAGCTCACTCCGGGAGCTGAAGTCCATCACGGGCGTCCCCTCCGTTGTGGAGCCCGTTGTTCCAGGTGTCTTGAGTGAAAGTCTTGGAGCAGTATAGGTTCAAGAATGTCCTGTGAACCCACCCAGCATTGCTCCTCTGGGCCGTAGCCCTCCCAGTCCACAAGGTATTCCAGAAGACCTCGTCTCTGGCGTGAACGCAGTATATCCCGGACCGTGTAAATCTCACCCTGTTGTCCGTCTAGTGGTTTGGTGGGTTGATCCGAGGCATTGTCCGCTAGTGGACCCTGCTGAACTGGTTTCAGCTGTGACACGTGGAACGTGGGGCAGATCCTGCTGTGTCTGGGAAGTTGCAGCCTGTAGGTTACCTCGTTGATCCGTTTGAGGATCTTGAATGGTCCAGTGTACCCGTCACTGACCCTCTGATGTCGCACATACTCAGCCACACCCATTCTCCCTCCTCATACTGTGGTCCTTCGCTCCGGCATCTGTCAGCGTACTTTTTTTGCACCTCCACTTTTCTCCGCAGCCATCAATAAGCCTCTACCCAGACCTATTCGCTCTGCTGGAACCAGTTGTCCACAGCCGGGGCATCGTCATGGCTGCGTTCCAGGGAAACAGTGGAGGCTGGTACCCTAGGACGCACTGGAAGGGAGTGAGGTTAGTGGCTTCCTTTCGTAGCGAGTTCTGATTATATTCTACCCATGGCAGGAAGCGGGACCAGTCAGCTTGGTTATGGGAACAGTAGGTGCACAGGTACTGGCTTACCTCCTGGTTGGCATGCTCAACTTGCCCATTGGACTGGGGGTGGTAACCAGAGGTTAAGCTCACCATGACACCGAGCTTGTCCATGAACGCAGCCCAGACTCGTGACATAAACTGCGGGCCTCTGTCGCTCACGATGTCCTCCGGCAGCCCATAATGTCGAAACACCTGCGTGAACAGAAGTTCAGTGAGAGAAAAGGCTGTGGGGAGAGATGGCAGAGGAATTAATCTCACTGATTTCGAGAATCTATCTACTAATTTGACAATAGTGGTATTTCCCTGGGACGGAGGCAGATCTGTAATAAAGACAATTGCAATGTGGGACCAGGGACATTGTGGTGTGGGAAGTGGCATTAATTTCCCTGCTGGAAACATGTTTAGACGTTTTAGCTCTGGTGCATGTGGCGCACGATGCGACGTCACCTCTCATGTGTGGCCACCAATACTTCCCTTGGATTAGCTCCAGTGTGCAGCTAACGCCTGGATGACCAGTGGCTGGGCTCGTGTGGGCCTAGGTGATGATCTTTCCCCACAGGTTCAGTGGAACAAAGGTCTTGTTAGGAGGGCATGTCTCAGGTGGGTGAGGTGTAGCACTTTCATTGACTTCTCTGTCTATGTCCCACTCAGTTGCATTTACCCAGCATGTAGGGGGCAAAATCGTGGTTGGTTCTTGATTGGCCTTTTCAGGGGAATATTTACTGGGCAGGGCATCTGCTTTGGCATTCTTGGATCCTGGGCGATATGAGATCGTGAACTTGAACCTGGTGAAGAATAATGCCCACTGGGTCAAGGGTTCAAATGTTTTGCAGTGTGCAAGTATTCCAAATTCTTGTGATCTGTTAACACCACGAATGGTTGTATCGCTCCTTCCATCCAGTGTCTCCACTCATTGAGAGCCAATTTAATTGTGAAGTTCATTAGACAGTTCCGGCTCGTGTTCGATCACCCTGAGCATGGGACGACCAGCTGACAACGATTGATCCAGCTCAGCAAGGGTGAGGCCTCTACGGCACAGTATGCCATCTCCTTCCGGGTATTCGCGGTAGAGAGTGGATGGAATTCCCCAGCGCTTCGATGTGCTTCCCCATGTCACACAACTTATATGCTTAGACATACCACCTGGACACACAGAGAGGATACGGTTTCTCATGGTTGAACATTCACGTCCCGCTTTGGTTCTAGGATTACCATGGCTATGCACACACAGTCCGCAATTAGACTGGAACTAGCCACGAGTCATAGCCTGGTTCCCAACATGCACACATACATGCATTACACCCTCAGTCACTGCAATGACCACATTAGTGGAGAGTCCACAGGCACACAGTCGGGTTAAAATCCCCATAGAGTATAATTCTTTTGCTGTGGCTTACCCGTCCACTCAGGCAGCACTGTTTCCCCCTCATCGGCCATGGGACTGCACCATAGACCTGCTGCTGGGCGCTGTGCCACCTCGAGCATGTATTTACTCATTGTCCCGGAAAGAAACGGAGGCAATGGAGGAATACGTGAGAGAGGCATTGGCACAGGGCCTGATCAGCAGGTCCACGTCACCGGCCTCAGCTGGATTCTTCTTTGTCGAGAAAAAAGGGGGTGGACTACGTCCGTATGTAGACTATCGAGGTCTCAATGAGGTAACGGTTAAATATGCTCACCCAATCCTGTTAGTTCCAGCTGCTATAGAACAGTTAAGGAGGGCGATAATTTTCACAAAATTAGATCTTAGAAGCGCATATAACCTCGTAAGAATAAAATGAGGAGACAAATGGAAAACAGCCTTTAGCACAACGTCGGGCCACTACCAACATAATGCTATGGCGTATGGTCTCACCAATGCTCCAAGTTACTTCCAGGCCTTTATGAATGATGTGTTCAGGGACATGTTGTGAAAGTTCATAGTGGTTTATCTTGACGATATCCTAGTTCACTCACAAGACTATATCCAACGTGTCCAACATGTTCGCTTGGTTCTAGCGCGCCTGCTCAACATCACTTGTATGTAAAGGCTGAAAAATGCAAATTTCATAGGAGGGAGATCGCTTTTCTGGGCTACTGTATAGGTCCCACAGGCATGACTATGAAAAAGGATAAGGTGTCCGCCATAACAACATGGGCCCTCCCAAAAAAGGTTCACGAACTACAACGCTTTCTAGGTTTTGCTAACTTCTATCGCAGATTCACTAAGGTGTTTAGTTTGGTTACAGCGCCCCTCACAGACCTTCTTAAGGGGGCCCCGAAACAAATCACGGTCACAGATGCTGTGTGCCGAGCATTTGAATGGCTGAAAGAGTTATTCCCGTGTCTTTAACACCGGATCGCGAAAAACCGTTCGACGTGGAGGTATATGCGTCCGAGGTGGGACTTGGAGCGGTACTCTCACAGAGACAGGGTGAAAAGGGCCAGTTACGCCCATGCACCTTTTATTTATGCAAGTTAAATGCCGCAGAATGCAATTGTGATAGGATTATGATGAACAGAGTGCTCCTGGTGGTTAAGGTGGCACTAACAGAGTGGAGGCACTGGTTAGAGGGCGCGAAACATCCATTTACGGTGCTAACTCACCACAGGAATTTAGAATTCATCAGGCAGACCAAACGTTTGAGTCCACAACAAGCACGATGGTCATTATTTTTTACTAGATTCAACTTCACTATCACGTACTGCCCCAGGTCTAAATACATCCTAGCGGATGCCTTATCCCGAAGATATGCTGCGAATCCACCACCCAAAGCGTCAGCTCCCATTTTACCCACGTGGGGAATTGATGAGGAAATCAGTCACGTGGCACAGACCACTCAAGTACCCTCGGGTTGTCCCCCTGGTTGAATTTACGTGCCAGAACCACTAAGAGATAGACTGGTAGAATGGGCTCATACCAACCCGGCAGTGGGACATTCTGGAGTAGCCAAGACAAGGGCTAAATACTGGTGGCCGAATATGGAGGAGTCTGTGCGGAGGGCCGTTTCGTTGTGTGCTGTGTGCGCCAGCTCAAAGGTTCTGCACACACTGCTCACAGGTAAATTATTACCGTTACCCACGCCGGTTAGACCATGGTCACATCTGACTGTAGATTTTGTTATGGATTTACCGAATTCACAGGGATACACTGTAGTCTTAGTAGCGGTAGACCTCTTTTCTAAGGGGTGTAGATTCATACCCTTCATGGTTCTACCATCAGCTAAACAGGTTACCGATGCCTTGTTTCAGCAAGTGTTCCAATACTACGGTATCCCGGAGGATATAGTTTCCGACCGGGGTCCAGCCTGACCTCGGGGTACCATCCCCAGTCAAATGGTCAGGCTGATCGCTCTATTCAGGAGCTCAGTCGGTACCTCCGGGCATACTGAATTAGTCGGCAACATGACTGGGCAGAGTTTCTCCCCTGGGCGAAATATGTGCAAAATTCATTGAGACATTCCGCGACATGACTATCACCCTTTCAATGCGTCTTGTCCCTGGGACACTACCGCTACGGGCGTTCCGTCAGTTGATAACTGGTTTCGGGAGGTGGAACAAGTGTGGGAAGGCGCACACACGAACATCAGGAGCGCGGTGAGAAGATTCGTGGCGCAGGCCAATCACCAATTGCAGAATGCAGGAGCAGATGCGATGTTTGGGCCTAGCGCCAATTGACAGCATGACAAGGAGAGATGACCAACTCCAGGCTCAACTTGCATGGCAGCCTGCCACTCCTTTGACCTCGGCTCCAACAGCTGCAACCTCAACAGAGACACCTGTAAAACGCCACCAGCAAGCAATATCATTTTGGATCTCAGTCCTGCAACTGGCACCGCAGTGTTAACCCCTCCACTACCATGGTCATACTGCTTTAATTAGTGGAAGCTGCAGATATTCTGATGAAGTACAAATACTGCCTTTTAGAACTGCTGCAGAGCTGGTGTGCTCTAGGGCACATTGGTATTGATTACCAATTGTTCAATAAGAAAACTCCACTGGATGGGTTTCCTATGCCACAGGTGCACTAGATTTCAGACACTCTACATGATGCAGTATATTTTAACATACTGGACTTATAAAGTGGATACTGGCAGGTAGAGATGGACCCAGGTAGCATCCATAAGACAGCCGTTGTGACAATGAATAACCAATATCAATTCCTACATTTTCTGTTTGACTTTAAATACTGTGCTGCAACCTTCCAATGTCTAACGAATGACATCATTGTTTACTGCCACGATTTACCATTACACCAACAACAACAACAGAGAATCTTTGCACATCTACAGCAAGCCTAACTTGCATCATAGGGGTGGACGAGGAGTGTCAAGTGGCCTTTGAAGATCTTAAGTAGATGCTAACTACTGCTCCGGTGCTATAGCCTCCTGATTTTAATTGGTCTTTTAAAGTACAGACAAACACCAGTGAAATAGACCTGCATGTGGTATTAATGCAGGAAAATAATAAAGGTGAGCCAGTGGTAGAACATGGTTACATGCTCGGGCTGGATATTATGGGGCATTCTGAAATCCCCACAGCAAAATTAATATCTGCCGGTGATAGTGGATTATTGTAGTAAGTGAGTTGAGCTATTCCCTCTCTCTGCTGCCAGAACCCCTACCATTGCAAACATATTAATTATGGACATTTTTATGAGTTTGGGAGCCCCTGCTTTCCTGGTCAGGGACAGAGGACCCCAGTTCACATCCCAGCTGTTTAACGATGTCTGCAATCAGTGGGGGATCTTCCAGAACCTAACTATGTCTTACCATCTTCAAACAGACATAACTAAACAGGTGAACAGAACCCTTAATGCATGATAGTGGCTTATGTGATGTGTGATGGACAACCACTGACAGTGGGATAGATGGCTCCAGAATGCTGCTTCACCCTGAATTTAGCCTGCCACAAAAGCATGGGAGTCACACCAGCTGAAGTGGCTTTTGGGCAAAAACTTAAGTGGCCCATGAAGCAGATGACGATGTAAGCGTCCAGCTGCATCACCCTGTATATGATATCTTGGAGAAACAGGCCGATTTGCTGCAGCTAGTGAAGGATAACATGACCTGGGCACAAGAAAGGCAAGAATGCTATTACAACTATAAACCAGTCTGGTTTCAGAGCTGGATATTCAACTGAAACTGCACTTCTTTCTGTCAACAAGGCACTTCATGCAGCATGTACTGCCACCCTCTGCTCCATCCTTAACCTTTCCGCTGCATTTGATACAGTTAATCACCCCATCCTCCTGTCTTTCCTATCAGTTCTGGGGATCTGTGGGATGGTCCTAGAGTGGTTCAAGTCCTATCTCTCTGGTCACTCCTTCCAAGTTACTTGGTCTGGTACAGTGTCCACACCATACCCACTCATCACTGGCATCCCCCTAGGTTCTGTCCTTAGTCCGCTTCTCTTCTCCCTCTACACCAATCTCTTGGCCTGGTTATCAATGCTCATGGTCTTTCCTACCACTGCTATGCTGATGATACTCAGGTGATTCTCTCTTTTCCTCCATCTGACACAAAGGTTTCCTCTTGCATCTCTGCTTGCCTGCATGACATCCAGAGCTGGATGGAAAATTACCATCTGAAGCTCAACCCAGACAAGACAGAAATGATCCATATCCCTGCTCTTTCCTCTCCATGTCTGGGCTCCCTGTGGAACAGCTCCTTGTCACCCTCACCCAGTGCAAAGAACCTAGGTGTGGTCTTCAGTGACAAACTCTCCTCTTCAGCGAACATCGCTGCTGTGACCTGGACATGCAGAATTCTCATTCACAACATTCGGAGGATCCACACCTTCTTTACCACCTACTCTACTCAGCTTGTGGTCCAAGCAAAAGTCCTCTCTTGTTTGGACTACTGCAATTCCTTCCAGGCCTTCCAACATCTGCAGTAAGACCCCTGCAACTCATCCAGAATGCTGCAGCCCAACTGGTCCTTCCCCATTCCTCCCACATTACCCCTCTTCTTGCAGACCTTCACTGGCTGCCTATTGCAGGTCGCATCAAATTTAAGACATTGGTGCTAGCATACAAAGCAGTTAAGGGGTTGGGTCCAGCATATCTCCAAAGACTTGTCCGACCCTATTTTCCAGCCCATTCCTTTTGTTCTGCTGCTTCTGGCTACCTGGACCCTCCTCCTCTCTGCTCCTTTCGAGCCCAATCAAAGCTGCTATCTGTTCTGGCTCCTCATTGGTGGAATGATCTTCCCTTTGAGGTCAGAACTGCCAACTCCCTGACTACCTTCAAATGCAAACTGAAGACCCACTTCTTCAGGCTGCATCTTTCCCCTGTTTCCCTGTCCACTGTGTAACCCCACTGTAACCTAGGCTTCATTCTGTCTAGCCTGGTCATGATGTAGTCAGGTTAGATACTGGGGTTTTGTTCTCCTTTTTGTTAGATCTGTGGTATTATGTTTTACATCTGTGCACATTTATGGTTATCCCCATTTTTGCTGCTGTTACCTGATTGGCACTTCTACAGAATACTAGACTAGGTGTTATTCTGGCACTTATTCACTTGGCATGTGAATTGTTTTGCCTAGAATTTCTACGATTCGTTTACATGACTTTTGCACTTGTAAGTTGCTCTGGATAAGAGCATCTGCTAACTGCCTGCGATGACTTACACTGACTGCGATCTTTACAGTCACTCAAAAAGTGATGCATTTCCACCCTGAACTACAACACCCTCCAGCTGATAGGTTGGCAGTGATGGCCAGTCACCGCCCTTCTTCTCCTGGCTTCCAGCTTACCTCTTCCCTCCTGCTCCATAGTCAGCAAGAGGTTCTCTCCACTGCCTCACCCAACCTATGGACAGCTGTCTTCCTCTCCCTCCCTATAATCCCTAATGCTGTTAGAGCCCTCCAGACTGACTGTGCAGGGAAGCCCCTACATCCTACCTCAACCGGGAATAGCCAGGCTTGCCACCCTTTGTCCCTGCATTGCTGGACTTGGTCCTGGTACTTGGTGGTTTTGTGTTCTGAGGCCTCAATGCATCCGTCTTTCCATGGGACTGTCAACTTAATCAGGATGATCTTCTTGGCCCTCTCAGACCATATGACTGTGTCGGGCCTCAGGGAGCTTTGGATGACCTGAGGAAAATGGAGTTTCTTCCCCAGATCCACCCTCATCTCACATGATGGTGCTGTGTGCAGAAGGCTCTTCATGGTTTTCTTGGAGGATGGTGGTCTCTCCCCTTCCCTGATGAATTGGATGGATGGTGTTGGATGCATATGAGCTTGACACTTTTTCTGTCTCTCCTGCTCCAAGATGTCAGCCAGTGTCCTGAGGACATTATCATGGCACCAGTGATATCTTCCTTGGCTGAGAGCAGTCTTACACCAAGCCAGTATATGCGCCATTATTCCTCTTTCTCCGCATAGCCTGCACAGCGGGTCCTCCCTCAATCCCTACTTGTGCAGGTTTGTTGGTGATGGGAGGGTGTTGTACACTGAGTGGAGCAAGAATGAGATACAGAAGGGCTCTAGTCGCCAAAGTTCTGGCCAGGTAATCTTGCATTTTGGCAGGTCCCACTTCATCCAGGCTCCCTGTGATCCGAGCTCCACAGCTTGAGACATCCTTCCCTCCTCCTCCAACTGCTGGATCTGAGCTTGGACCATATCTTTCTGCTGTCTCTTGTCTGCCTTCTCCCACTCCTGGAACTTAGTTGTACTGACTCCTTGGTGCCCAATGCATGGGTTACCAATGATGTCCTTCAGCTTTAGGTGGTTTTCTGCCTGAGGCACTGATGTTTCCACTGCCCACTTACTCATGTGGTGACATCTGCGCCTCAGACCTTCTCATCAGTGGAGTTTCTGAACATCATCACCACTCTGTGCTTTGCCACCTTGAACTCTTCTACGACTGATGATGGGGTAGTTGTAGCTGACCAGACCTACTGTAGAGGCCTATTGACATGAAGCTTGGTGGTATGCTGAGCCACTTGCAGAGGTGTTTAACTCACCACTCAATTCCTTCCACCATTGTCATGGATACTTCATAAATCGTCAGAAGCCACAAGAGTTGCAGTAGTAGACCATGCTTGTATAGCCAGGCTTTGAACTTTCCTGGCAAGCCTGACCTCTCTATCTTCCTCAGCCATTCCTCTGTCTGCCTCTCTTTCATGCTCACGCTGTCTCTGTCGTTGAGGGATGGATTGAACCACTTGCCAAGGCTCTTTATTGGGCTCTCCTCGATTGATGGTATGGCCTCCCCCTGGACTTGCAGTTGGAACTTGCTGGTCACTTTACCATTCCAGATCCGCCCTCTGGATTCCTTCCCTGCAGCTGCTATGAGCAGGTTCATGCCCATGAGAAACAGGATAGGGGAAATGGTTCAGTCCGTGATGATACCCTTTTCCATATCCTGCCACTGGGTTGTAAAATGGCTGGTCTGGAAGCGCAACTTGAATCCCTTGAAGTAGTTAGTGATCATTTCCTTGATGGTGTGGGATGTGGTAATGTTCCATTGCTGCATTGTTAAGACCATGGGGGATTGATCCATATGCATTGGCCAAATCGAGCCAGACAATGGTTAAGTTACCTTTGCTTTCTTTGACCTCCCTGAGTAGCTGGCTGAGGATGCCTGTATGCTCTAGACACCCTGCAAAGCCAGGGATGCCACCCTTATGGACTGATGTACAGTACAGGCCAGAAGTTTGGACACACTTTCTCATTCAATGTGTTTTCTTTATTTTCATGACCATTCATTTCCT
>JAQMCW010139112.1:0-14722 GCA_030068335.1 Chrysichthys cranchii | reverse complement strand
AACATGTTTTGAGGCTGAAACACATTCATTGTATTTACATTCATTTCAATGGGAAACACTGATTCGGGTCACAGAGTATGGGAACGGATTCAGTTCATGAGTCGAGGGTCCACGGTATAAAATAAATGAATGATACAGTGCTTTATCAAACTTTTATTTAAAAAAGACAAGCCTACAGAAAAGAAGGAAATGAAAAACACACAGCAGACTAAACCCTGAGGCTGACGAAGCTCGGTGTCCTAAGAGAGCTTGAGCCTAGTCCCGGGTTCCAGCATGGGTCTGCTCTTACCGGGCTTCTGCAGCCAGTAACTCGTCGTAGTGAGAGGAGCGCTGATCGTCATCCTGACGATATCTGATCACTGTAGCGAGGCCTTTACTAACCAGAGCCTCAGCAATGTTTCTACAGATGGAGTGAAAGAAAAACAACAATAAATGCTCCTGTGGAAGTGGGTTTATAGGTATAAACTGTACTAAAATTTAATAAGGGTTAGGAGGTTGAAAAGAAACTCATTTGTAGGTCAATAATGTGTTTTCTTGTTACACACACACACACACACACACACTGGCAGCAAAAGATTTACTACCAGAGAACTGAACTAGAAAAATCAGCAAGCAGCGATTACGGGACCAAGCACTTTCTGACCCCTCCCCATAACTACGAATGAAGACCAGGAGACACTTGTTCCCAAAGACAAATCCGACAGCAATACACTAAGCTGCTGCTGAGAACGTTCATCACTTCCTGTTTACAGTAGCTCTCCCAAGGGCCAAACAAACAAGCTTCTCAACATCAGCTCATGGTGCTCGACGTTTGCCGCAAGGCTGGTTGGCTCATTTTTCTGTCCTGTTATTATTGTTAATGTAAACTCCTGTCCAAAACTCCACACCAAAACTGCCGCAGGTGTATCTGAGAACGTCCTCCATCACTGCACCGGATTTCATAAAAGGTTCTCCAGAGAGCCACGTGTGGGTGTAAGCACTACAGACACTGATGCAAACATTAGGCATGATCCTCTATTCCAATACAGAGATTATTACTACAGGTGCAGAAAAAATGGCCGACTCCGTAAGACCAGGTAGTCTGCGCCTGCACTTACATTCCTCCGATGGTGACGGTGGCACAGGTGCGCTCTGGGAAGGAAGGGATGGGCCCCGATTCTGTGCTCGTGGTGGCGGCTCGGATGTAATCGACCGTGACGTTGACCTGAGGGCAGACGGGGATTGGTCAGTCATGTAATCTCTACACATACATATATAGACACGCTCATGCCCATTCACTCAATCAGACTCAACTTCTCTTTCGTTTCTTCTTGTTCTCTCAAATTCCCTTTGAAGGACTACAGACCGACTGAAAGGCTAATATGCTTATTAATAAATCAATCAATCAATCAATCAATCTGTGAAATCATTAAAACATCCACAGACTCTCTGCTGATGAGAAGTGCCTGTGAAATACTTTTTCCAAGGTCAGAGTACATGATGTCCAGCTAAGCTGTAGATCTCGGCACAGTAACACTAATCACACATCGGCACGGCTCAGCATCAGAGAGAGAGGTGGAAAGGGAGGGTGGAACAAGACCATCGACACACAGCACTTCACAGAGACACGCTCTCACTCTTTAATCAAAACCACTGGAACACACGCACACACACACACACACACCGCCTGCAAATACACAACAACCTAACAGTCCCTGCTTTAAACGAAGAACCCTTTACTGTCACAACAATCACCAAGGCCTTTTAGGAAACGTAAAAAAGTGTCTGAATCCATGTCCATCTCTCTCTCTCTCTCTCTCTCTCATACACACACACATACACGCCATCACGTGCAGCCTCCTGGTTTTCCTTATTAACACTGTGCAAACACACACAGGTGTACAAAGCGCAGATGCACTAGCTGCGATGGTTCAGACGCTACTGCTCGCCTCTCGCTCCCGCAGTCCTGTGGGCGTGCAGAGACGGATCATCTGCTGTCACCAGAGATTTATTACATACAAACGATTACAATTATACAGAGGACGCGCTGCGGAGACGCTTGCTCTGAACACAAACAGCCCTGTGGATCATTTACTCAGCAACAAGCAAAGCGTTTTCTCAAAAAAAAAAAAAAAAGAGAGGGGTAATAAGCTCGGAGGGGGGAAGCCACACGGCCAGCCTCTCAAAGAGCGCGGAGAGGGAAAAACAGCCAACCATTTACGAAAGGCATGAGATAAAGGAAGAAAGGAAACATTAAAAAAAAAGAGCAAGAGTCTTCAGAGAAAAGCTGAGAAATGAAAATAATAATCAGAATAATAATCACTACATTTCAATAAATATCTGTTTAAAAGCTGATTTTCCAACACAACACACTTTGGAGAACCATTTCATTCCCCTTATACTATTTAAACAGAAACTTCTCTTCCAGGAAACCATGACCTACCCTGAGCAGTTTACTGAAAAACAAGCCATTGTCAGGCTGCAGTGGTAGCTCATGGGGTAGGGGTAGCTCAGGGGTAGCTCAGGAGTCAGGGGTAGCTCAGGGGTAGCTCAGGAGTCAGGGGTAGCTCAGGAGTCAGGGGTTAAGACATTCAACTACTGATCAGAAGTTCGTGAGTTCAATCCCAGCACCACCAGGCTGCCACTGTGGGGCCCTTGAGAAAGGCCCTTAACCCTCAACCGCTCAGCTGTAGAAATGAGATGTAAATGAAATGTAAGTCGCTCTGGATAAGGCCACCTGCCAGGTGATGCTAAATGTAATATAAATGTAAGACATGGCTTTGCTGCAGAACTGGCCAGTGTGTCGACCCTGCAATTCATTGGTCCAGAAGGTTTTTTTTTTGTTTTTTTTTTACAGTTAAAGTTCAATAAAGTGTGCATCATGAACTAGACATTCTGAGAGTAACCTCCCTAAGAGCTTCAGGTGTGTGTTAGAAGCTGTGTGCGTTCACAAGGCTCGGCGGTCATTTGGGCCCACCCCCAAATCTGTCAATCATCTCACCAACCACACGCTTTTAGTTATCGCCAAATATTTGGCATAATAAAAATTTAGGGGAGATATGAAGGTCAGCTGAACTTACTGCAGTGACCAAACAGAACTTTGTGGAGATGGTGTGTGTTCCATTCCATAACCTGGGAATGGGAGGGGTTACAATCTTTACTATAGCTAGCCACTAGAGGGCCTCAGACATTTTAGTTTCACTTTTGAACCCCTGTGAGAATACCCACGGGCACAGACACCCTGGTAGGACCACTCCATAAACCAGCTTGCATTTGACTGCTGAACCACGCCAGTGCATTTATTAGACAACTCAAATCTGTTAACATTTTGGAATTTTTAACATGAGGGATGACGAGTTTGTGACCCGTTCATTAGGCATGGGCTTCTGCGCCACTCAGCCACGTTAGCCAGACCGCAAAGGTTCGATCAGTACTCGGGGGGGGGGCGTACGCTTAAGAGTGGGGCTGATTCATGCACTGCGTCCTGGAGAGAATAATCTAATGCACTTTGGCTGGATTACACTGAGGGGAGGCGGCCATATTTCATGGCCTATAAGTGAGCTGCTGGGAGTCACACAAGGCTGTAATTCTCTGAAGCTCAGCCAGAACGACCCACTTCATATTACCGGAGTGCCAGCCAACAAACACTTGCAGTACACACACACACACACACACACACAGGATTCACTACGTAAGAGCAGAACCATGCAAATGAACTCTCTTCTGAGAACTGGTCTCATGTCCTGATCAATAGACGTTTCTTTTTATGTACAGTGTACAGTGGAAACACAATTTCCTGTATTTCAGCATTAATTCCATCTGAAACAGCCAAATGACTAAATGACACAAAAATATAGTTTTTTACCGTGTATTTACCGAGTAAATTAAGCACATTACATGTTTTTGTCCAAACATGCATGTAAGCCTTTGTTTTTAATAACGGACATGACCCCAGTGACCAACAATAACTTCAACTGAACCTTTCTGTAACCGGTGATCAACCCTGCATGACGGCTGGGAGGAGTCTTCACCCATTGCTCCAAACACAACTGCTTCATCTCAGTGATGTCAGTGGGCCTCTTTCCTCTTTTTAGGTCCTTCCACAAAATTAAGGTCGCTCTGGTAACATAAGCCATTTCCTCCAGGTTCAGTAAAGTTCTCACTCTGATTTGGGAATGTTCTGGACTTTGACTTGGCCTCTCCAAAATGGGACATTTCTTCTGCATTAATCATTACTTCCGAAGCGTACTCATGTACTTGGGGTAACTGTCTTGCTGCATGTGGCACTCACAGTTAAAGTTTGAGCTGGCAGACAGACACCCTACTACCTGCTACAACCCAGAGTTCACAGGCGCATCAATAATGGTGAGCAGTCCTCTGGAACTCCAGGCAGCGAAGCAACCCCTAAACCGTGCTGCTGCCACCCCCATGCTTCATGGTTTGGATGAGGTTCGCATGTTGGAATGCTGTATCTGGCTTTTTGCTGAGCACAACATGTTTCGTTCAAACAAAAAGTGTGATTTTTGATTCTTTTGGCCACACGATATTCATATTATCCACACGGTCTTGAACAAACTTCAGACAGACATCAGTGTTCGTTTTGAAGATCAGCGGCTTCCTCCACACACACTCTTCTCGTTCAGTGTTGGTCTGACAGCGCACTCGAACACCGACGTGAGGGTGGCCTGTAGGTGGATGCTCACTCTTTGGAAGACCAACAGTTTTGCTGAACTTCCTGCATTTGTACATCATATGCCTCACAGAGGACTGGTGCAGGACTAACTCTTTAGAAATGTTGGGGTTTTTTCCCCAGCCTGCTGAGCATCGATATCTATTTCTTTGTAGACCTCAGGAATCTCCTTGGATCGCCTTTGATCGGCACACTTCCCTCAACCTGTGTGGTGAACACCAAACTTGGATAATGAAGACCCAAGTTTAAGTTTCTGGAACAGGGGAGAGCCTGCTAAGCTCAGGCCTTGTGAACCCTTTGCCTGAAACAATTGACTTAACTCGCACTACTAGAGATTCACATACCTTTTCCTGACAAAGATATTTAATGTGGGATCACCATGCCCAATACATAAATATAAAAAACTGTGCATTTTGCACCATTTGTTTAATTCGGTGCTCTTTGTCTGGTTTTAGGACTTGGATGAAGATCTGATCACATTACAGGTCAGATTTGTGCAAAAATACAAAAAAAACAACAACAAAAAAAAAACTGTGAAGGGTTCATAAACTTTCTAGCAGCATGGTAAACAGTCTCTCGAGAGTCCTGGAAGAGTTACGTACATAAACGTCAGCCAGTTTGGGGTTATGCCATGAGGGCGGTGTCAGTACGGGGTTTTCCACTTGTGAGTGAATCCCAATGTGAGGGAACTCTCTGCACCTCCTTTCAGCAGAACGAACATGTCTCTCAGAAACAGTCTCCTCCTGAATAATCTCTCCCTGGGAAACCGAGGCGGTCTCAGGAGCTCAGATACGTCGTTTACTATCAGCAAAGGACGGCATCGGGCTTCAACAGATCTTAATGTCTCTACAGGCAGGCTAGCGATATGTACATTGAATACAAAGTCAGATTTCAGACCGACTTCTGCCTGATGAACCACGGCACGAGGACGGTTACCGAAGGAAGGTAGTAATGAAGACGGCCTCTAACGCTTCACAACAGTTACTTTTCTGGGTTTAATTCATTACATGAGCGATGAACAGAAACTTTGCTTTTATTGCTGTGCTGGATAAAGTGTGTTGCGCTTACAGGGCCTGAGGGCAGAGGAGTTTATGCGATTTTGTCACTGCCGTTACCAAGGCAGCCAGAGAGCCACAAGTGTCTCTCACATTGCAGATAAATGCCCTTGGCATGCACATAGTCCGGTGTCCTAGCAACAACAAAATGAATCAAAAAGAAACATAAAAAACTGCCTGGGTTTGCTGGGTAATCTCAGTAAGCTCCCTGCGCAGGAAATAAACCCTTCTACAATAAGGTGTTTGGGTAGCACTGAAGCAGGAACGTTTGGGGATGAGCTAATTAACACGACACACCGGTGTGCACTGTGTACATCACCGAGCTCTCTCTGTGTGTGTGTGTGTGTCTGTCTCTCGGAGCAGTAAGATGAGAATGAATGAATGTGAAGGTGAGCTGAAAAAGCCAAGACGACTGCAACAGCTGAAAGGCGAGCTTTTCCTGCCCGCTTTATCCGTTTTGATTGCTGTGCTGCAGTACGAGCGTAATGACAAATAAATCAGCCCACGAGCAGGTCCAACCTGGCCCAGCTGGCTTATTGAGTCGAGTGCCCTTGAAATAAACATCAACTAAAAAGTGCAAGCATACTTTCCTTTCCTACGTTACAGCTCAGGCCTTCACATGTGAAAGCACAGTAGTGAATGGTTGAGGAGGAAAACGCTGGACAGTGTTAGTGGAACAGCTGTAAATTAGATCAGTCTGAAGAACTACATGTACCCTAATGATTTGCTGCCCCATGGGAGGGGGTAGATTTCAATTCTGCCTTCCTTCTCTCAGAAGCGGATTCATGCCCTCTGTCAGCGCTGAGGTGCCGCCACGTTACGTACACATTCGGGTAAAACATCAGCGTTTATATCCTCCTGCCGTACATGATGCCATACAAATTACTAGAGCTATATTTCTGCCATGCGGACGTCGCCTATGTTAACTGGTCCCACGGTCGCAATTTATTAGCTCGTACATTTTAAATCCCAAGCCATAAACTTGATTTGAAGCCCACCATTACAGTCTAACGAGGCCCTACGTTACAAACACACGAGTTCCCTTAAACGCAGTGTTATTTACCTGATGCCAATCACTCCCGGACCCTCGCATGTTAACAGAAACAGCACGAATTTACAACCGAAGGAATACATCATTCATCAGTTCTCCCTTGACTCCACCCTTAAGCATCCTCTCAATCCCTTTCTCTCCTTTCTGGTGCATTGGGGGCTTCGTTTACTGATTACTGGGCTGGCATGGACGCACGGCCACTGAGCTGCTTTTACTACACGCAAAAACTTGGCCGCTCTGCTGTCGGCAAAATAGCCAAGATGTAACTAAGCAACAGCAATTACAGTGCATCCGGAAAGTATTCACAGCGCTCCACTTTTCCCACAATATCCCACGTTACAGCCTTATTCCCAAATAGATAAAATTCAACTTTTACCTCTAAATTCTACACACAATACCCCATAATGACAAAGTGCAACAAGTTTGTGTGAAACTTCTGCAAATGTATTAAATATCAAAACAAAAATAAAACATTTCCATACGAATTCACAGCGTTTGCCATGACCCTCAAAAATGAGCTCAGGTGCCTCCTGTTTTCACTCATCATCAGAAGTTTCTACAACTTGATTGCAGTCCACCTGTGGGATATTCAGTTGATTGGTCATGATTTGGAAAAGCACACACCTCTCTATAAAAGGTCCCATAGTTGACAGTGCATGTCAGAGCACAAACCAAGACATGAAGTCCAAAGAATTGTCTGTAGACCTCAGAGACAGGATTGTATGGAGGCACAGATCTGGGGAAGGCTACAGAAAAATTGCTGCAGCATTGAAGATCCCACTGAGCACAGCGGCCTCCATCATCCATAAATGGAAGAAGTTTGGAGCCACCAGGAGTCTTCTAGAGCTGGCCGCACATTCACTCCGAGCGATCGGGGTAGAAGGGCCTTCGTCAGGGAGGTGACCAAGAACCCGATGGTCACTCTGACAGAGCTCCAGCATTGCACTGTGAAGAGAGGAGAAACTTCCAGAAAGACAACCATTTCTACAGCACTCCACCAATCAGGCCTGTATGGTAGCGTGACCAGACGGAAGCCACTCCTCGGTAAAAGGCACATGACATCACACCTGGAATTTGTCCAAAAGGTACCTGAAAGACTCGATTGAACTGATTGATCAAAGATTGAACTCTTTGGCCTGAATGCCAAGCGTTATGTCTGGAGGAAACCAGGCACTGGTCATCACCAGGCTAATACTATCCCTACAGTGAAGCATGGTGGTGGCAGCATCATGCTGTTGGGATGTGTTTCAGCAGCAGGAACTGGGGGACTAGTCAGGGTCGAGGGTAAGATGAATACAGCAATGTACAGAGACATCCTTGATGATAACCTGCTTCAGAGCGCTCTGGATCTCAGACTGGGGAGAAGGTTCATCTTCCAACAGGACAACGACCCTAAGCACACAGCCAAGATAACAAAGCAGTGGCTTCAGGACGACTCTGTGAATGTCCCTGAGCGGCCCAACCAGAGCCCAGATTTAAACCTGATCAAACATCTCTGGAGAGATCTGAAAATGGCTGTGCACCGGTGCTCCCCATCCAACCTGATGGAGCTTGAGAGGTTCTGCAAAGAAGAGTGGGGGAAACTGCCCAAAAATAGGTGTGTCAAGCTTGTAGCATCATACTCAAAAATACTCGAGGCTGTAATTTCTGACAAAGGTGCTTCAACCAAGTATTGAGTAAATGCTGTGTATACTTATGTAAATGTTTTTGGTTTTTTATTTTTAATAAATTTGCAAAAGTTTCAAACAAACTTGTTTCACATCGTCATTATGGGGTGTTGTGTGTAGAACTTTGAGCTGAAAGACGAATTTAATCTATTTGTAACAAAAGGATATTGTGGAAAAACTGGAGCGCTGTGAATACTTTCCGGGTGCACTGCATTGGTCTGTGTTTGATGTATTGGCATTTTTGTGCTCACACACACACACCCACCCACACACACCCACACCCACACACACACCCACCCACACACCCACCCACACACACACACACACAGTGTGACTGAACTCTCCTAAAGCACACAAAAACAGATCATTTGATTTCCATTTAAATATGTAAGGTTCTTGCTTAGACAGTTGAACACAGATAAGAGCTGGCGAGTTGCTCAGCAGCAACTCTGTGACCTTTAACCGGAATCCGAGGCCCTGAAAGTGCGCTCGGGACGAGGCGCGGGGGTCCTCTCTTCTTTCCAGGCGTACCTACACTGAAGGGATATCACATGACAATAGCGCACAGTGGCTCTGAGGAGAGAAGTCAGAAGAAGACGAGCCAATAGAAGAGAAGCCAAACCGGCAGTGTATTTACACAAAATGAGTGTAAACGTGGGAAACAAAGCATAGTATGCGAACAGAGGCACGTTATTGACGCATGCATGTTAAAAAAAAATAATGTAAAAACCCCACAAGCAAACACCTGTTGACTGTTAAAGTTCACAGAAATGAAATTTCATCTACACAGCTGGAGCTTCACATGGAGGCTCATGAAGCCGGTCTAATGTTGCCTTTAATACTCGTGTGATACACTGCCCTTTATGTAAGCACACCAGGAATTATTATTATTGTTATTTTATACATGCCTTATGTGTAATTGGTAAGTATTTGCTCAGAGGTGTTTTCTGTTTTTTTGACTCTTGGTCTAATTCATCAGCGATTTGATCAATGATAATTCCCGAGTGTTCGTGCTGTGCGACCCTGGCTCACACTGGAGATAGGGCTCAGATCTCACATTCAGCACACAGACCATACATCAAGAACAGTAACGCATTCTGCTCTCTTCATATCATCATATGTGTGTGTGTGTGTGTGTGTGTGTGTGTGTAAAAATATACCGATAACACGACATTTTGTGGTAAGAGATATAAAGCCATTACACCTTACAATAATTTCCATGAGGGTGACCTTTAAATGTGTGCCTGTGTATACACACACACACACACACACACACACACACACACACACACACACACACACGGTTTGGAGCTGTTGATCCAGACAGCCACATGAACTGCGTTAATCGGTGCGGCTCCGTCTCTGTTCTGAGACATTACCTTCTTTCCGATCAGCTTCTTTCTCAGGAATTCTCTGGCCTCAAACATGTAGGGAATGTCATAAAGGGGACGGAAGCGCTTGTCCTTGTCCTTGTTCTTCTCCTGTGGAAAAGGAAGGAAGGAAGGAAGGAAGGAAGGAAGGAAGGTGGATGAGACAGAGGGAGGAGGGGGAGAAGAAAGAAAAACTAAGCATTCATTTTCCAAACCAGAAACAAACCAACAGAACCAATTTGGACTAAATTCCCATTCTCAATCAAAATGAACACACATTAATATGGACTTTTTGGGATTAGTCACAAATTCTAAATTAAGATGCAGTAATACAGGGTGGGCCACGAAAAATCAGCCCCGACTCCGGGGACAGGACGAGACGATGAACGAGCAAATTAATTGTTTTTATTCACTTAAAGAAAAAAGGTCCAACGGATGCTGAAAGTGGTCCCCGCTCACGTCTGTGCACCTCCACACGGGGCGACAGACGCAGACCTGGACAGGGCTACACCCTCCTCCACAGAGCGCGGCACCGGGAATGGAGGCGGGGCTATCTTTTCCTGGCCCACCCTGTACAAGTGTATAAGTGCTCAGACGCTCGAGCTGAGTTTCTGGACGGCCGTTCTAGAAACAAGCACTGGGCTTTAATCCTACACAAAAAGACTAACACAAAGATAAAAATATTTCCGAGCATTAAAAACACAGCTCACGAGCGTGACGCTCACATCAAACCTCAGAATGAAAACCATTCTGATCTCGGTGTCTTCATCCGTGGCATAGATATTGGTGCCAGACACGAGCTTTAATCAAAACCCTACCTTCACACACTTGGATTATTACTCCAGGGGTGCCGAAAGTTCCAAAATGTCTTTTGACTCATGAACCAAATTTGTTTTTTCAATTCAAGTGTAAACCGTACAATCATTCTGTCCCAAAAACAGCACCACCAACGGTTCAGAGAGATCGCTGAAAGCCCGACACTGGTCTGTGAACATCTGTGCGTGTCTACACACCTGGATCATGGCTGCACTACTCCTGCATCGTGTCAGGTTGTGTTTCTGGCTGGCAGATGCTGAAAGAGTGTTTTCCTACTGTTGCTTTATGCACTGCTAGTTACAGCAGACCTTCTGTTTTTTATTTTCTATCGTCCTCACAGCAAACATCAAACCCTGACTTCTGCTTGGAGACGTCTTCATCAGTGTCTAAACTGTACAAAATCAACGCGTGTCCCTCTAAACAGACCGCCGCTGCCGACGGGTCGCGTGCTTCAGAGTAGATCGTAATCAAATGACAAAATATTTCATTTTAAACGACAACAACTCGTCCGTTTATTAGACCGCGCGTGTGCACACGTCTTGATTTATATTTTCATTTGGAGAATCTGAAATCCTGATCTCGGTCAGTCCAGGGACATGTCCGGTCCGACCTTGGTGTCCGACCACAGCCCGCACCACGCACTCAGTCGGCACGTTTTCGTGGATTCCAAGGCCTGTTAAGGATGTCGGGGCTTTTACTGGACGATCCTGAGTGAGGATTATAAACGTTGGTGAATTTTCAGGTTTGTGTTTTCACCGCCAACCAGGCGGAACTATTCAGGACATGCAGAGACACGGCAACATGCTGAGCACGGACGGGACTCAGGGGACACAGGAGGACGTGTGCGTAGAGTGCACGCATATGTGTGGATTTAACTTCACATTAAGAGAAAGACTACAAGCCTGCAGTTTAGAAGTGACCCAGGTTTATGACTGCTGTGTAACAGGGTTAAGGATGGACACGCTTTACCCCGTCAGCACTGTCCGGTCTGAGAGATCCACTCCTGCTGCTCCCATACCGGGGTTCTGCTTCGCGGGGGCAAAATCTACTTTCGCGACTCTGCGGGAGCTAGGACATTTTCCCCGCAACTAAATTTCAGGATCTGAAACTCATTTTGTGATGGAAGCATGCCAATTCCTGGCCTGAACATGAGTGGAACCCAACGCGGTCTTCATCTGCTTCAAGGTTTGGTGCGATCAGCGTTCTGAGAGGCGTTCTTGCTCACCACGGGTGTAAAATGATTTCTTTTTCCATTAGAGTGGTCAATGAGTGGATGTGTATTTATGATCCCCCCCCCACGTGTATCATAATAAAACGGAAATCAGACGCAATCTTCAACGTTTCACGTGGGCCATGTAGGACTGACACCAACATCCGCCCCAGTCTGTCCTGCGTCTCCAAGCTAAACAGGAAAGATTCAAAAATACATGTTTTTATTTACCTGCCAGGTAAACTGCCCTCCGAGTGTGTGTGCTGTGTGTCTGTCATACTGATGCTTATATACTGTACAGCGAAGAACCAAAACTGTGCATACAGCAGCACACACCGGTCCATTCTGAACACTGTTTGCTTTCACGATCCCAATCGAGAGAAAAATATATTAAAATTCAATGTTTAGAGCTGATGTCTCAGATCTCAGATCGACTTTTATAGGAGTGAGAGAGAGAGAGAGAGAGAGACACACACTGAGGCTGAGGAACACCAAACTCTGCAGTCTCTTAGAAACCACGAAGTCACGAAGAACACACTTTAAACCATGAAGCACGGAGCTCTCGACATCAGCGCTTTGTGAAGGATGTATCTGACCTGGGCGCAGGGCATTCAGTAAAGGCCTGTGTGAGACACACACACACACACACACACACACCCTCTCTCTCCTTCATACCTCGCCCTCCATCCTGGGGGGTCGAATGCTGGACAGGTGAATGGTTTTGTATTCCCCTGAGTTCAGCTTCACGATGATGGCATCTGCGTTCGTGACCTGCATCACCTGCAGAGCGGAGGGGGAACACAAACACAGGGAGAAGAGTGAGAGACCGGTTCATCGAGTCACTCTAACAACGTGGAGCGCAGCTTGTTGCCAGAGAAACGGCTCGGATATCCAACATGAGCCGAGCCTGACGAAGTAGGAGGAGAAAGACAGACAGACAGACAGACAGACAGAAGCGTGTAAACACTGCGCCCACGCGCCACCGGGTAATCTCGGACAAATCTCAAACCCTCGGATCTCCAACTGTTAACCTAAACGACAAACGCAAAACGAAGAAAACATCCGTCCCAGGTTGACATCGGGCGCGTGGGGGAACGGGAGGAGACACGCCTGAATATTTCAACCTGACGCTTCATGTCGTCCAAGATAAAGAACTTGAACCTGAACATCCTGCCTCCGTCAGCTGGACACGACTCGGCGATGGGAAAAGGAACGCCTCAGACTTTTGGACAGGGTTAGCAGAAAGTGGGATCAGATGGAACGATAACGATCAACAGAATAAGAAAGTCTGACTGAACGCTGACTTCATGTCTGATACGAAGATATTTTAGCTATCGGTCGAGCCGTTTGGTGCAGAAATGAAACTCTTCAGACAAGGACAAGCGGCTGCGCAGCCTGCACACACCGGGCTGCCGCCTTCACTCTCTAAACGAACGTTAAGGACGTGGACGCTGCTGTGAAACGCCCGACTGGTGCGCACGCCGGGTAACTAGCAGCTGAACACGCAGAGCGCCTCGCTCTAAGCCGCCAGCAGAAACATGCAGCACACCTCCGTGACTCGCGCTGCCTCTGCACACTGCAGACCGGTGAGAGAACACTGCCACCTGCAGGCCGAGAGCAGGACTGCGACTTCACGCTGCCGATTTCTATTTGGATCAAAAACCGTTTTAAATTTGGGGCTTTTATTCCCTTTTTTTTTTTTTTTTGCTAAAAGTGGAACAAAACAAAAGTGTATTTTTTGTTTTGTTTTTTTTTGCATTTTGTACCAATCTGAAACCATATTCCCGACACTCTCACGGCTTAACGTGCTCCGTCATGGCGATTTCCGTTCAGTGAGCACTTCATGCTGGGTGCTGAGGGACCCATCCTGGAGCCTAGCCTCAGCACACTCATCAATCTGTTCACCGAAGTCATTTGGAAATGTTTTCAAACTCAGGACGAACTGAGCACAAATTCTCTTCAGAATGCACGGTAATGTTCAACAGCGTTCGTCAACAGGCCTGAAAGATGTTCGACTTGCTAAATTCCCTTTAGCCAGGTTAAAGTCATGGTGGTGGTGTGGCACCACAGAGAACACACCTGGACAACACTGATGCACTCACCTTTGCCACAAACTGTCGGTCCTTCTGGTCCAGGTTAGCCGTCGGAGCTACGTAGTCTTTCCAGATCCTCACTTTGCGCTCCTTCGCCGAGCTGCAGAACGAAGAAACCCCAACGTTAACATCACCTCTGATGAAACTCACCCATATTCCAGACAGACGAGGCCACAGCCAGTGTGTGGAAGTCATGATCCTCAATGCCCTTTAATGACTGATCAGAAGCTCCAAGTGTTTTTCACCACAAAAAGCTGACATGTAACACCGCTAGCAGAGAGGAAGATAAGGCGCAGACGCAGACTGAAGGAGAGTAGGATAAAGATGGCTTTTACATCCTCACACACCCGGATGGACAGAAATCCTACATGGAAAAAGCATCCCGAGTGACAGTTAAATGGAAAAACATGTGACTGCATGTTTACACCGTGGCCCCGCCCCCTTGGTTACCCAGAGATCCTGAGCGGAACAGAGCGCTGTGAGCAACGCACTGTCAAGGTCGAAGCTTTGATGAAGGTAGCTCAGTTCCAACTACAGGAAATCCCACCTGAAACCTACTTGGCTGATGGCGCCCATGTGGTGGTGGGTTGGGTTTTTTTCCCATTGTTTTTTTTTTTTTTTTTTTTTTTAATAAACTAACCCTCATTAAACATGTACTTTTGCTTATTGCTATTTAGTCATCGTCTTCTGCTGCTTAATCCTGTTCAGGGTCACGGGGGAAGCTGGAGCCAATCCCAGCTGACTTCGGGTGAGAGAGAGGCGGGGTTACACCCTGGGCAGGTCACCAATCC
>JAQMCW010139007.1:0-14755 GCA_030068335.1 Chrysichthys cranchii | reverse complement strand
TGCTCTATAAGCTTCATTATGGGTCCCAAGAAAGTGGAAGTCGTAGTGAGAGTAAGAAGCCTAAGCGTATAACAGTTAAAATAAATCAACAAAACATGAGAACCGCCACCATATCCCTCCACCACAGTCCACCTACGCCAGCAACTACGTATCCACCGTAAAGGGAACATGCATTAAAATCATCTGTTTATTTCATTTAGGTTTATTTTTCTATAATTATTTTTAAATTTTATTCTGTTTTATTGCCACACATAAACCCATGATACACTTTAAAAACATGTTTTTGAGGGCTGAAACACATGAATTGTATTTATATATTCATTTCAATGGGAAAAACTGATTCGGGTCGTGAACAGAGTCTTGGAATGAATTAAGTTCGTGACCAGAGGTTCCACTGTATCTATGATATTAATGTTGAAGTCTTTCAATCAATACATTCCATTTTCAGACGGTTTATTCTGTATGGTATGTAATGTAATCGCAAAGGAAATAAAAGTTCCAAAGAAAAGCTTCCATGTGCGTCACGTGAATGAAGAAAAAGGTTCGAGATGGATTTGGAAGGGATCACTAGCAGCAAATTTGTGGCAGTTTTGCTGCGCAGAGAGCTAGCAGGCTTTCAGAACAAAAACAACAAATTGTACTGTGGGAAGGGTGAGCTCTATTAGTAGAGCCCATATTAGAGAGTTCAGATGATCTGCACAAGTGTTCATTGGCTCATCTACCATTTTTATTATGAGCAAAGTATACACTATATTGTCATATTATAGCCTGGTTTAGCTATATTTCATGGTTGCATCGTGTTGCGATGTTGATATTTGGAGCTCTTACGTGAAAGAAATTAAAGGTTAACAAATCTGATAGTCTTTTGGGTATTCTTGAGTTAACCTTTCACTAATGCCCACTTGCAAGTCCTTCTTTGCTGTACATCACCTCCTGTTTAAAACGAAGGGCACAGGGTTTTCTTTCAGCTGGAACTATGAATGAATATAGCACCACTTTACAGTAAAATGAAAAAAATGGATCATATTACAGGACCTCTGACATACCTTTTAATGCTTTATTCTAAAAGATAATGAAAGGTACGCTATATGTGCCTTGCCAGGTAGAAGATGCAAAATAAAGATGTAGCATTAATGCTGTGCTAGAGCTGTGGAAGAGCTATTTTCAGTCATTTGTTACCAAAAATACAGGCATACATGCACTTTGTTAATATTTATTTATTTATTTGTTTGTTTGTTTAAAGAAAGCGGGACCCAAGAGGTTTGACAAATGTTGAGCAGCACCTCAACTCGTACCTGGTGCACTTCTCAGACTGACTTCAGGGACTGTAGCATGGCTTTATTTTGGTACATGACCTATTCCTTGAAGACGGATTCCTGCCATTCGTCGTCTTTCGTTTTTGTTGTTGTTTTTGTTTCTCTTCATGATGAGCAGAAAATCCTTACGCCTCTGCCGCGGCTGGGTTTTGCATTATCGGATGTTAGGAGCCTGATAATGGAGCTTTGCCAGGTGTTGATGCATCAGGAGCAGATTCAGTCTGACAGCAGCATCTTCACAGCTCCTGTAGTAGCAGCTTGTTAAAATAAGCCTGTTAAAAGCAAGCGACTGAGTTTACTGTCTCTGGAAAGGGAAAAAAAAAGCAGCACGGGCCAAAATTAAAAGTTGGACATCTCTTAATGGCTCAGAGAAAGGACATGCAAATGCAACAGGGTCCTTCGGGGAGTCATAATGAGCTGTGTTCAGTGTCGTTTCTTGCCCTCTGGCAGCACATCTGTTAAGACTGTTCTGTGCTTTACCATGTACTTTAAATAAGTGAACAGAGTCAGTGGGATGGCGTAACCTAATGCTCAGTCTTTTTATCTTTTTACAACTTTTAATTGCATGCAGATTTTCTGAAACTTTCTCCCCCTCCTTCTGTAGAAAAACAGAAAACAGCAGAATGTGGAGGAATCAAGAAAGAGGCCACAAAAGTACATGAGGGATTTGCGTTTTGGGTTCATGCACCACGATCTGCACATATTTATTCGTATACTCCGTAATAGTAGTGATAATTGGTTGCAATCCTGCAAAACTTTGGACCTAAAGCAGCAGCATTATTGCGTTTTGTTTAATGTACATCATAGATGTTATAAAGGAAGCACTAAAACTGAACCATTGAGAGCGCAGACTTGAACTGGCGGTGTGAACTGGACTCCATGGTTGTCAGCAGGCAAGATGCTTTTCTTTAACCATCTCAGACCTGTAATCATCCCTCGGGTTATTCGTCAGCACAATAGCGATCACACAAAAAGCCCGTCAGCTTGAACTCCATTTTGTGTGGCCAGGTGTTTGAGCTGTTTACTGTTTAACTACATACAAATCATGAGCATGCTGTTTCTTAGAGACTTGGGTCCACAGAGTTTAACGTCTCACCTGTGTTGGAGGACTCCTGAGGGTTTTCTTGGACCCACACCTGAGATTATCTGAGACAAATATTCTTGTAGGCCAGCAGGAAATGGTGAAGAGCTTTGATCCAGCACTTGGTATTTTTTCTTTTCAAGATCCACTATGTAGAATTTAGAGGCATGTATTAGCAGAAAAGGCATGTGATATTCATAAGTATGTTTTCATTAGTGTAGAATTACCCTGAATTACGAATCACTGTGTTTTTGTAAGCTTAGAATGAGCCCTTTATATCTACATATAGATATAGGGAGCGGGTCCTCTTCCACGGTTTCACAAGTGGCAGCGTGAATCCAGAAGGAAGCAACAGGAGGGGAAAGACGAAGAATAAGAAAGGAGTCCGTGTTTGCTGGCGCTTACTAGCAAGTTTGAGAACCCAAATTTTGAAAAATGGAGAATAAGCATGAGGAAAAAGCAAGGGATTGTGAGTGGAAGTACGCTATGGGAACCCGACGGCCACCGTACGGCCTAATACGTGGTTGGAATGGGAGTGGCAAGGGAGAGGCATTCAGTGGGTTCCCATAGGAAAAAAAACATTTTTTTTTTTTTCCGAATTTGACAATTTTTTTTTTAAAGGAAAAACCAACACAAGGTAGGTTCAAGGCAAGCCAGAATAACATCCAAGCAATATTTCCATCATACTATCACTTGCCCAATTGGGTTTATGCGTAGCAGTTCACTTCTTATATCCCTCTCTGTGTAGTTGTGGATGGACTGCTCTTGCTAACAGTCTGATCATGTCATGCCCTGACATGTAAGGAGCAACTGTTCATGTGACTGAGCACGTCACACTAATGCACAAGCATCACGGTTATTAAGCATGTGCTTTCAACTACATGGTCCACAATTGCTTTCTCATAGACCTGGATCACACCAGACCCCAAAGGCGAACCCTCATTCAAAGTTGTTCTGATCTTTTGCTCTTGCCTTGACCCAATCCACGATTGAGGTTAACTGGTGACTTTACTTTCTTGAGTAATATTGCTAATGGTTGCACGGGCGAGTAGCCTGATACGTTTGCCAGTTACCATGGTGGGGGTGTTGACTAGTTGGTGTGGCGGAAAAAACTAAACATAACACACTAAATGCAACTCCAGTATTTTTATTCCCAATCATATTTCGACTACACTGGGTAAAGTTTTTTGGGTTTTTTTTGGTTTGTTTTCTTTTATCTTTTTCATCTTGCTTTCAAAAGAACTCCTCCCACAGTTATTTGTGCGCTCATTTTCAGGCTAAATTAAAATCCCTGCCCTGTGGCATACTGAATTCCGTCGCACTCGTGAAAGAGCGCATTCAGTACCCGGTCTGCACGTCACTATCTAATCACACTCTCCTAGATGAGAATCAAATCCGCATGACAGTGCTGGCTAAAACAGGCCGATCTATACTCGCCGTGGGACTTTACCGAGGCTGGAGTGGAACACGATGGTTCACTTCATTATCGGCTTGTTATCTGCTTAGAAAAACCTCCCAGGTGCTGCCGTAGACGACAGCCTCCATCTGAGAAAGGCTGCTTATTGACCTCTGAGTAGGAACGTCTTTAAATGTATTACTATGATGTATAGATTTATTATAAAAGTTGGTTCACTAATTTAATTGCACGAGCAGCATTCCAAAAGTTCTTAGAATTTAGTATACGTTTATTCAGTTCACTTAAAAAAAAAAAAAAAAAAAAAAAAAGTATGGAAGCTGGTAATGTAACTTGTAGCCTGTGTTTTGGTGTTGTATTAAAGTCATAGGTCTTCACTGATATTAGTTACTAATACAAGGAAAGTAAAAAAACAAAACAAAAAAAAAAAGTCATTTTTAAATCACGCAATAACCTGGAGAGCAGAGGACAAAGCATGGAGTGGAGACGTCAGTTTTCTCTAGCAAAGAAGAAATTCAAAAGTCAGCCCTCCTCCAAGAAAATCATGTTATTGTTCTTTGGGGACATGAAGGTTCCAATTCTGGTGCATTTCCAAACGCATGGGCGAACAGTGAACGGTGCAGAGTCCTGAGCATTGCTGTGAAATGAACTTAAACCTGCAATTCACAGCAAAAGAAGAGGAATGCTGTCAAAACAGTCTTGCTGCACCATGACAATGCACGTCCTCATACAGAAGCAGAGACAGTACAACAGCTTGGGTTTCGACGTCTTCCATGTCTTCCTTACAGCCCGGATCTGGGGCCAAGCGGTTATCACATCTTCGGTCCACTGAAGGAAGTGCTGCGCGGTCACAGATTCACTTCTGATTATGAAGTAAAGGAAGCGGTTACCTGGCTTCGGGAGCAGCTGAAACCCTTCTTTGCAGGAATATAGAAGCTAGATGATGATGATGATGATTATGGTAATAAGTTCACATAGCGCCTTTCTCAAACTCAAGGTCGTTTAAGGAAAATGAACACAGTACGCAAAGCAGCCAACAAACAAATAGAACAATCAAATACAGGGGTACCTCAGTACTCAAACTCACTAGAACTGGAATTTCTTAAGTCGAGCCAACCAGATCGCAAAAAAAATGACCTAGAACTCGATCTGAATCTCAGAAGTTGAACCGTGAACACCGACCTAAGATAACTTGTACGCGCTAATGATAATAAAAATAAACAATGGACCACATGGCATAGTATGACTCATGGTAGTTGTGCTGTGTCTGGGTTCATGAAAAAGATGTCGTTTTTTTTTTTTTTGTGTTTGTTTGTTTAACTTTACCGTCCAGGGCGGTGAGGTGACGGCTGACACAAACGCAGGCTGCAGTCAGACGTAAAGATTTCAGGCTTTATTTAGGCTCCAGGCAGAAGTACCTGAGACGGCAGATAAACTCGTAGTTGAAGAACAGGCGGGGTAACCGAACTGCGTACAACACCACGAAGGAACAGACTATAATCATAAAACAAATAATAAGTAGGAATGTCAGAACCGGAAGAAAATACAGACGCCCGCACCTGGAGCGAATCCTCGTGCATGCGCCCGCAGCACCACTGCTGGGAGTAATCAAAGCGCGTGCGCCTCCATGGTATATGCATTGTTTGGATACATTCATTTTATTACTTTACAAATTACTGTTTTGATAAATGTGTTTAGATTAGGGGTGGGAATTTAATGCGTTAATTATGATTAATTAATTTGAAAAAAATAACGCGTTAAAAATTAACGCATTTTAATCGCACTTTGCATTCCAAGCAAAGGGGAACTTTTGTCAATGCACGATTTCCTGGTACACCGATTACACTGACACACACGTCATCAGAGCTACAAAATAAAAGAACCGGAAGAAAGCACATTACTAGGACTAGTCGGAGGCAAATTTCATTTTTGACCTATTTTTTTTAATCGAGTCCCACCCCTAGTTTAGATGTGTTTATGTGCTCTTGTTTTATCTTGTTCATTTTGTGTTTAAATGCTAAAAAAAAAAAAAATTTTTAGGTGTAATTTTTTGGGGCCGGGAACCAATTAATTAGTTTTCCATTATTTCCTGTGGAGAAAATCCGATCAGAACTCGAATTTTTTAGGATTCGAACCTGAGCTCGGAACGGATTAAGTTCGAGTACTGAGGTACTCAGGGCCGGATTATCCAAATGGGCCGGTGGGCTGGTGCCCAGGGGCACCAACCAGCAGGGGGAGGGCACCACATGATGCAAGCTTTAAAAATATTTTTCAAAAATCTCTTATTCACTTGAAATTGTTAAATTAACCACCCCCCCACCCCCACTGTCTTCCATCGTAACATTTTGCCACCGCCAACCCCCCCTACTGGCTGAAAAAAGTTGGGGAACCAGTGAGGTATAGTGCCCAGGGGCACCACATTGTCTTAATATGGGCCTGGTGGTACCATTGTACTAGCAAACCAAGAAGAGGGCACATTAAGGAGTGGTGGTGGTGGTGGAGAAGTGTTCATGGAATAGAAAGGTCTTAAGAAGTGATTTTAACTGAGGAAGGGTACAGTGGTCAAGTCGAGGTTCAGGGAGGGAATTCCAGAGCTTGGGGACCATGACACTAAAGGACCTGCCACCCGAGGTAAAAAGTCTGCGTTGGGGAACAGTAAGAAGATTATGACTGGAGGATCTGAGGGAGCTGGATGGGTTGTAAGGGGTCAGAAGGGCGCAGATGTAAGGAGGGGCTAGGTCAGGGGTGGGCAGTCCGAGCCATGGAGGGCCGGTGTGGGTGCAGGTTTTTGAGATGATCCTTAAGTCAACAATGAACAAAAGACTCCTCCCACAGCTCTAAACTGCTTTATTATTGGCTGATTGAGAGGTTATCTTAAAAACCTGCACCCACACCGGCCCTCCATGGCTCGGATTGCCCACCCCTGGGCTAGGTTATGGAGGGCATTGAAGGTGAATAGCAGTGCTTTGTACTTGATTCTGGACAGACCCGGAAGTCAGCGACGCTGAGAAAGAAAGGGAGAGATGTGAGAACACCACTTGAATGAATGATACAACCAATACGTTGTCTCGCATGGGGACTATGTAGAAAAGTGATATGTTCAGTTACTGACAGCCATTAAATGTATTTCGCCTTTACTTTGTGATTCACCCTCGTACAATAGCCAAAACGTAATGCAAAAAAACCCCAAAAACCAAACAGTTTTTGTTTTAATTATTTAATTGCTTTAAGTCCAACTAGTCAGATACTTCTCTAAACTACTGGTCGACTAAGAATAAACACACACCATTAGAAGACATTTTAAATGATTGCTCTGCTTGAAGACTACTGAATTGTGTTCACAGAAGCAGAGGTGAGATCTCCAAGTCCTGGTGTCTGAAGACAGATGAGGTTCCTGTGCTATTCTTGGCTTTTTGGATTTTCTCTTCACATAGATTGTGCTGAGGTGTGTGTGTGTGTGTGTGTGTGTGTGTGTGTGTGTGTGTGTGTGTGTGTGTGTGTGTGAGAAACACTGCACAGAGATGTGAGCTAAGAAGCACTGGAAACTCGCAATACCCATTTAAAATGCAGACATTTTCTTCTGGTCAGATTGCTGAACGCTTCTGAGAATTATGTGCTTGAGCTTCTGTAGGGTTTCTTCTTCCCTCACTCGAGAGGCAGTATTATATATTAGAACGTCAGCGTGCCATGATGAGGAAACCAGAAATAGCTAGACAGTTGCAATGAGATGAGAGAAACTGCGAGACGTGCTCTCTGTAGTTTGTAGGTTCGGATACGTCGTGTCACTCTTCAACTCCGAATCCAGTTCCATCCAACCGGACAGCAACCAGACTTGGGGCCACTTCATCTTCCTGGATATCCAGGCTCGATGAATGTGCAATTGGTGTCCGTCTCTTGCCGGCAGGGTTGTATTACCAAATCGGAATGCGCCAAAAAATGAGAAGAACAACATTTAGCTTTTCGCTGTAGGCGAGAGAAATGAAGGAAGCAGCAGAGGAGGTCCTAAAGCAACGTTTTATTGTTTTGTACTGTATCTGAGGATAATTTGTGGCTGTATTACACTGAAATGTGTCCTCATTGCCTTGTGGTTTGTTTTTTTGGGGGGTTTTTTCTGCCTGAGGTTTACTCAACCCCTCTCCACCAATCCTTCGTCCCTCCTGGGTTCTGATGGTTTAATGATGGGTAGTAGAAGTGTTCACTTGATGCACAGCACTGCAAATTCTCACCACGCGTAGTCGAGATTTTCAAGGTGCACAAGTCTGCAAGCCTCCGAGGAGTTGCGCTCCCCCATAAATCAGCCCCAAGTGCTACCCTCTACTATTGCCTGGAATCCAACCGGGTTCATTAAGACAAGACACGTCTGTACCAACACCAGAAAGTTCTACAGCAAGCCGGCTTCTCTTCTAGGCGATGAAACGGCCTTTAGCTGTGTGTGTGTTTTCTCTGGACCTTACAAAAATCTGGATTTGGGTGAAGCATTTGTGGCTTGTTTTCTTCTTTGTGCATTTGCATTAGCAATAAGACCTTGGCTATCAAAGGATGTTGACTCAACATCTTGTGAGTTACAGTCCTGAGAAAGTTTGCTAATCTTTCAAGATGTATTTATTTAGTCTTCAGTGTTGACCTCGCGTTCCAGTATCCATTCGACCCAGAGTCAATGTCAGAAAGATGAACACACTTTTGAAAATGGCGTCATACTAGGGTTTTTTATTTTTTTTAAGACTCTATAACTGAGGCCCACATCATCACTGGCTGGTGCAACTTTGCCAAGAGTTGCAGTACTGGCTTCCTCTCCATTATGCCTATAAATGGAAGCCTCCTTCTTCTTCCTTTGTAGTACAATCTTCCTGTAAAATCTGGAGACAATTTAAAAACACTTTGGCTTACAGCCTCTTCCCTCCTCTGCAGAACTGGCAATTAATCATGCCATTCTCAATCACTGGTAGATCTGGTTCAAATAGGGTATCTAAACCATTAAGGATTTATGATGGCTCCTTTGGATCCATTAAACATCTACTAGAAAGCGTTTCATTATCCAAGAGCCATTTCTGCAGGTATTTACGAGACTGTAGATCTCCCAATCCGTGCAGCTTGACTCAGCCGACTAAGAAGGGACAATTCAGTGCGCTTGGGAGTCTAGGACTGCTCCGTTTTTTTATCTGAGATGGTAGTGCTTCTATTCAGGTTGTGGTTAAACATGATGTGCTTTACTATGGAGTAATGTAACTATAGCACATGCTTCCACCTCCTGCCACCTCTCGCACTGCATACATGAGGTATGAGCTAGCTAATGCTAACAGTTTTAGCAAAGATTCTAAAGCGCCACACGCAAGATAGCTTACTGGCCGGAAAATACGTTGATAATCAGGAAGTACGGAAGTTCGACACACTGGGCGCCATTTTGGTAAGCTGGCCTTTCGTCACAGAGGCCGGATACCATGGGAAACATGCGGCATTTTTCTGAAATCGTCTTGTTTCTTGTTTTGATGTATTAGCCTTGTTTGTATTATGAGAAATAATGACATCCTGTGTTAAGACGACATCAATAGATTATTTGAGTGGATTGTTTGATTCTTTTCTCAATAATTGCAGCCCAATTGAGGCAAGTTCAACTGCATGCAGCTACACTGCAAAATTAGCCCCATTTGCCTCCGATATCGATTAACATCGTGGATTGCATTTGACTTCAGACATCGATTTGTTATCTCAGATAGTATTGACAACAATTAACCTCCTCATGACTGCTTGAATAACTTTGGACAGTCTGGCGTATGTTTTCCAAGAGGTGGCGCCAGCCGTCTGCCAAAACAGATAAGGAACGTTACGGTGGGCTTACCAAAATGGTGTTTAGAATCTTTGGTTTTAGTACGTGGGTTAACTTAGTGTGCAGTAATGATGAGCAGATTTTCTTTTTCAGAATCAGGAACACACAGGTCCATGAAAACACTGAGGGAACCAAGCAAAATAAAGTGCAGGGCAAAGCTGTCCTATAACCCTGACCTTGCAGTTAATGTTCACGGTCACCTGACCATCACACCCATATGGGATTCATCCCTAAACCTGGAAACGCCCAATTGTGTAGAATGACTTTGTGTGCTGTATCTCTATTTTGTGTTACAAATCTCTTTGTAATTTTGCTTCAGTGGAACCAAGAGGCCCAAACTTGCTCCACATGGGCACAAAGCAAGCTCCATGACAACATGGTTTGCCCAAGGTTGAAGTGGAAGAACTCAAGCGGCCCGCATAGAGCCCTCACCGCTACCCCACTGAACAGCATTGAGATGAGCTGGAACACCAACTGCACCCCAGGCCTCCTCGCCTAACATCTGCACCTGACCTCACTAATGCCCTTGTGGCTGAATGGACACACATCCCTACAGTCACGCTCCAACATCTAGTGGAAAGCCTTCCCAGAGGAGGGGAGGCTATTACCGTAGCAAATGGGGAATAGCATTTAGAATGGGATATTTCGAATGCACATATGGGTGTGAAGGTCAGGTGTTCACAAACTTTTGGCAATATTGTCTATTACCAAAAATAAAGGCACCAATAAATGAATTCACTTAACTAGCTAACTATTCTTAGCTTGTTATGGCAGTACATATTTTACCACTTTTGAGCCTAGTCAGTCAGGTTTCCAGGCAAACCAAGCACTGGGCTGGGTAGTACATGGGAGGGCTAGATCCATCCATCCCTCCATGCCTCCATTCCTCCATCCCTGCTCAGTGCTATGAATTAGAGGTTACAGGGTTACACACTCTGACGTGTTTCCAGAAAAAGAGCCACCTTGTCACAATGCCTTCAGTACAGGCCTCGTTAATGTGCTCTGGTCTAACGTGTCTCCAGCTTTTTCCAGAGACCTTTCCGGTTGGTTTGAATCTTCTGCCTAGGAACACCTGTACATCTGCTCATTCATGCAGTTCTCTAATGAGCCAGTTCAAAATGGAGTGGAAAATAATGTTCTTGGAGTCACTTTGATCATGGCATGGTTGTTGGTGCCAGATGGACTGGTTTGAGTGTTAAAGAAACTGCCGATTAGGGTTTGCGACATTTAAATGTTCGTGATTCCGATTCTGCGGCTCGGTTCAGATTCTTACCGATTCCCTGTTTTGATTCCCAAATGGTAAAATAATGATTTCAAATGTTTAGATAGCAGAAGTTTCTTTAATTTTTATGGATTGTTGTATTGTTTAAGCCTTTCACAAAGTACATCGTAGTAGCAGTCTGGGTTTGTTTTTTGGTGTGATATTTGTGTTTCTATTGTGACGTTAGCCATACATGCTAGCTCCTATCTAAACAAATGGTAGTCACGCAGACGGGTCCTGAGAGATGCGTAGCTTTTCTTTGCGATAATAAAAGTTATTGTATTTGGGAACCCATAAGCAGAACCGAATTTTTTTTTTTTTTTTTTTTTTGAGTGTCAAATTTGCAGAGTGCCAGTGTACCCGACACTCTGCATTTTGACATTTTGGATTCAGTTCTGTTTTTTGAACAGAGCTTAGGTTCCAAACCCTGCTGCGGATCTCCTGGGGTTTTCCTCCACATCTGTTTTTAGAGTTTACACAGAACACCATCAGAGGAGTGTGAGTAGACAGATCTGAGTGAACAGGAAGGCAACAGTAACTCAGTTAACCACTCTCAGTCAGGGCTATTCTCCAAAAACAAATACAGTGGAATCCTCTGGTCACGAACGCCTCCGAAGATGAACCGATTGATTCCCAAGCACAAAATCCGCCAACGTTTTGCATCTGGTCACAACCGCATAATCGGGTGCTGAACAAACACAGCCTCAGCCATTTTCCCCTTCTGCTTCATACGCACCAGTGTTTGTGTATTGTGCAATTCCGTATTGTGTACCTAACAAAGACACGCGTGTCCCTTTTAATCGGTCAGGCGTGCGTTCATTGGCTGTACAGTAACCACCTCGCCGCCCATCTTCCTCCTCACTTCTTTAACACCAGAAGTCAACTCATGCAAGGTTGGGTTTCTTGGTTGTTTACAGTAAGTTTTTGTATAATTAAGGATTGTTCAAACTTTGATTTCTTTTCCCCCTCTGCCACCTCTTCACACACGTTTCACAACACAGACCTTCAGTTCCTGTCAAGCACTCGTGGTGTGAACGTGTTGAATGCATTTTTTCGTTGTGTTTCTCTGCATTTTTGCTCTATAAGCCTTCATTATGGGTCCCAAGAAAGTGAAAAGTGGAAATGGTAGTGACAGTAAGAAGCCTAAGTGTATAACAATTAAAATAAAGAAATAAATAATCGCAAAACATGAGAACCGTCACCATATCCCTCCTCCACTGTCCACCTACGTCAGCAACTACGTATCCACCGCAAAGTTAACGTGCATTAAGATCATCTGTTTATTTCATTTACTTTTATTTTTCTATAATTAAGGTTATTTTAATTTTATTCTCTGTTTTATTGCCACTCATAATACACTTTAAAAACATGTTTTTGAGGGCTGAGACACATTAATTGTATTTACATTCATTTTAATGCAAACAAATCAGGGCACGAACAGAGTCTCAGAACAAATCAAGTTCGTGACCAGAGGTTCCACTGTGTGCAACAACTACATGCTACAGGCTACAGGCTAACTCTTTCCATTGATAGCACTGGTGCTCCTTGCTGAAAATTTTAGGAGCACCAGCACAAATTTTAAGCACACCGCCTAAATTGACATGCAGTGTCACACAGGCTTTTCAAGCTACATGTGTTTGCCAAACATCATATGAACAGGAGGGGGGTAGCAGAAGTAAACTTGGTGGTACACGAGTATGCGGATATTTCATGCTCATGCTGAATAAAAACCGTTTGTTCTGTGATCGCCCCCCCATTCAAATAGCAAGTCATGAGAGCAGAAAAGCTAATAAATAGGAGGGACTGAAACAACAGATATCACCCGGAGTAGAATTTCAGGTCGCCCATCAGGTAGGGTGGGGTTACATTTCCGTAGCCTGATGGGAAACATTAACAGCCCCTGGACTTCGGGCTACCGATTTTGTGAACCCTGAGAACGCATGCTGCATATTAAGGTGGATGAGCAGCGACAGAAGATCATGATGCCACACAAGAACTAGAGTCTAATGCTACAGTGGACGCATTAGCCAAAACTGGACAGGTGTAGAACGTTGCTTGGTTATTAAACCAATGTTATTAAATATTCCAGAAGTAACACACAAAAGTGATGAAGTAGCTGTTTGGATTCACGTATCGCATCAAATATTGCCAGTTCACTACCCTTCACCAGCCTGCAGCTATTAGCCGTTTCAGAGAAGGTAGTTCTGTGAACGTGTGTCCCTCTTTTGCAATGAAATGTGTTCAATAAATCATTATAAACTGACTCGTAGGCCAGTTTGTTATTAAAAGTCAGCGAACGAACACTTTTCTACATATTACCTTTTTATGGCTCGTGCATATGTCTATATCCACAAGGTCCTTCATTTCGATAAAAACATCAGTCTGCTCTTTTTTTCCCCCCGTTCATCTGCCTCTCGTTGGATCCTGCTCTTCAGAGGGAGTGTGTCATGGCTCTGCACTGAGGAAAACTCATTTCGTTCCACTCTGTAGCGCTTGGCAATAAAGGGATTAAACTGTGTCTGTTTTGTTGTGTGGTTGTATTAAAGCACAATTGACCCTATTGATGGTGATGGTGCTTTCTAAAGACTATGATGGCGCTTTATTTTATCACAGACCTATTAAAAGGATTTTTTAAAAAATATATGTATATAGATGTTGGCAGCATTTCTACGAGGCATATTAAAATGTCGTTTTAAATGCGAACCGAATTGCAGAGTATGAGGCAATATTATTATTTCTTGCTCATACCCTGAGTAATTTAGTATTTCTGACTAAATCCCTCTGGTTGAGTTCCCATATGCAGAGCTTCATCCAGCTGAATCGAACCCTGGTGCGTTTTCGTCCTTGGTGTGGTTCATTGTGCGAACGAGAATGCAGCAGTCACTCAAGGGTGCGGATCAAAACGACCAGTCCGAGTGAGGTGGTCTCAGTTCACTTCAAATAACTTCGATTGCAGTGAACTATGGACTGTGTATCGACCCAAGTGCAGGAAGTGAAACCATCAGGGTATCTATTATGGATCAGAGGCACTTTTTTTGTTTTGTTTTGGGTTTTTTTTTGTTCTGTAGATCTGAGCAGCTAAACTCACCTTCGAGATGAAAAATTTAGACGAAGGACATAACTGAACTGTTGAAGTTCTGTGTATCTGTGCACAAGTGTTTTTTTGTCTGTTAACTTTTTAAAGTGCTGTCTACCCTCTTCTGCATAAATGAGCTCATTTTTGATACTCACAGCCAGTGTTGTGCCTGAGCATTGACACGATTTGAACGTCGAACTCTTGATCGAGTGTTTTGTTTTTTTTGGGGGGGTTTGGCTACTCAGAGCGTTTTAAACCTGCTTGGTTGATTTTCCATGATTTCTGTGCAATCATTGAGTAACATTTTCAGAGCCACGTCTGCACCCACGCACCTTTCAGCAAATGTTTTTTTTTCTTCTTTTTTCTTTTCAGTTTGTATAATTATGTGCAGTGGGAATCCGAGCCAAACCAAAAAGCAAACAAACCAAACGGATGAACTTCGGACTGGCAAGCTGATGAATGTGTGAAAACGCCCCTGGATCTGTTTGTACATATCTATGGGTTAGTCGTCTGAGGAAGTTTACGTAATGGCAGGTTTTTATTTATTTATTTGTTTGTTTATTTATTTATTTTTTCACCCAGTAAACTGCTCTGCTGCTTGTAGATTACATCATGAAGCAAGTTAGCAAGCAAGCTGGCATTTCTATTTTTATATATATATACAGACGTGGACAAAATTGTTGGTACCCTTCTGTTAAAGAAAGAGAAACCCACAATGGTCACTGAAATAACTTGAAACTGACAAAAGTAGTAATAAATAATAATTTACTGAAAATGAACTAA
>JAQMCW010138975.1:0-14758 GCA_030068335.1 Chrysichthys cranchii | reverse complement strand
CTTACCTCGGACTGCATTCTGAGGGTTCCTGGTGAGGTCCTCCTTAGAATAACTATACTCCCAGATGATGAAAACATTTCTGGTAGAAAGGAGAAATGCTCTGTGTGCACAGACATATCAATATCCTACTAGCGTAACCTAGCAGTGAGTAGATGCTCCCTGATGCCAAAGAAAAAATGTCCATGTTATTGTAATCTCTCTCTCTCTCTCTCTCACACACACACACACACACACACCAACTAGCCACAGTCCTACAGCACGGCTAGCAGAATAACATTACATGGTTAACAAGTTAGCCAGCGTTAAATGTTTGGTATATGAAGACTAAAATTGCGTAGCAGAGCTTTTCACTTGACACACCAAAACAGCAAAATGTGAACTGCTGGAACACTGACAGTACAATTTGGTCAGTACCCTACTTACACTTTGAGGTAGCAATCAGAGAAATTTTGTTTGAACTTTTTGGCATAAAACTAACTCCATACACTTTAACTTTAAAAAGAATCGTGGCTAGTGTGAGGGAGATGAGAGAGGAGGAGACAGGGGAGAGGAGGTGGATTATTATGTAGAATGACTTTCACTACAACTCACAGAATCACTACAGTCTGTCAGCTCATGGAATCTTTTTCTTCTCGCGTAACAATGAAACAATCCAATGATAGCTGCTTTTGTCTCCATTTGAGGATTTCGTGGAAATGTGACGTTGCATTTTCATTAAACAGATTCATTGCTCGCACTGCTACAGCCTTATTTGGGTGGTGTTTTTCTACAAAGTTTTGCACACATTTTACACATCTCCCTGGGGCCATTTTCGCACAAACACTAACAGTATATGCTAGCACGGATGATGACTATACAAGTGATCCACAATCCCAACAGTGAGTGACAGAGAGAACTTGTGATCATGTGAGGCCCGACAGATGAAGCGTATGCATACTACTCTTATTGCAAGACCTTACTCGTTCATCAAGTCAAAATGTATTAAAATTTCTTGCTCGTCTTGCAAAACACTCGCAGACCAAGTTACTTGCAATTCAATGTTCCACTGTGTGTGTATCTCTATATATATATATATATATATATATAGATATATATATATATATATATAGATAGATAGATAGATAGATAGATAGATGGATAGATAGTGTGTGTGTGTGTGAAGCTGAATTAGTGGTGAGTTTAATTAAGAAAGTAACAAACTAGAAAGCTGAATAACTTCTTATCCATAGGCTCAAACATTGTATTTTTTTGGGGGGTGGGGAATAAAGTTACACCACAACAGCTAATTCTGGTAGGAGAAAACTTAAATGTGAAAAGATCTTAAATATGCAAGACCACAAATGCATGACTTTCCTAGCTTAGATTTATGGTATAACTGTGATCACGTGAGGCTCGGCAGACAAAGCGCCTGCGCATTGCAAAGTGTATTACTTGTATTGCAAGACCTTGCTCGTTCATCAAGTCCTAGCTTAGATTTATGGTATAATTGTTGCATATAATATTTTTCCATGGCTTATCCAATCCTCTCTCATGCCAAAGTTTTTGCAAAATGTTTACTTAATCTTCAGCCATATACTCCTATGCAACTTAGAAGTCTCTCCTGGGTTTACAAAATAATTCCGATTGGAACCCTTTGCAACAACTCCCATTTACTACAAAGTGGTGATCAGTTGACAGCTCTGAACCTCCCTTTACCGAAGTGTTAAGAAATGCAGGCCATATATTTGATAATACAATCAACCTTGGCCCAAGGTGCTATGGTAGCAAGTACCCTATCATGGGCATGCACAAAAGTACAATCATCTGGCAGGCGGTTTCATGCAAACGCCCCCTAAAGTATCTTGTTTCAAATGTGCATTTAAGTCACTTGTGCACCCAAGTGACTGTGACCAATCACACTCACACCTATGGGCAATTCAGAGTAGCCAGTTGACCTAATCCACGTCTTTGGACTGTGGGAGGAAAGCGGATTACGCAGAAAAACCCATGCAAGCATGTGGAAACCATTAAACTTCCACAAAGAAAGGCACCCTGGTTGACCCAGGGATCAAACCCAGGACCTTCTTGCTATGAAGCAATAGTGCCAACCACTGCGCCACTGTGCCGACCAGGGTTCTATAATCACATTAAAGGTGTAAAAAGATGTGATTTTTCTTGGGATATTTTTTGTACGTCATAAAATCCTGCATTTTTAACAGGGGTATTTATTATTTTTATGTCCACTCTAAAGATAATATTATTTACTTTTCAGTGTTTGGTGTATCCACCCCTTGCCTTTGGAACAGCTTCAATTCTTTTCATTCTCAAAGATGAAAAAGCTTTAAAAATACTGTTTATTTGATGGTGGCTGTCTTGGTGGTCTACCAGGTCTGGCACAGTTCTTAGTCATCCTATTTTATCTATATCTTTTATTACTTTTTTGAACACTAACTTTGGAGACTTGTGATTTTTTTTTCTTAAAAATATATTTTTATAATAACATTTGTTAAGGGTACAGAAAAACATTTACTGAACAAAAAGTTATCAGAAACTGACACCCTGTGCTCACCCCCACCAATCTGAGATGAACATCCAGGTGTATTAACAGTGGAATACTGGACTGCGTCATGTCTCAGGGTGAATTCATGCTTGTGTTACCTTCTAGTTCTTTTCTGTCATATTCCTGTTATCTGACAAGCTGTGTGCACACATGATGCCTGATGCAATCTTAAATTTGGACTCTTCTCTTGAGTAACATCTACAGTATATATCAAAATAACTCTCAGATAACATGATTTATATGTTAAAGAACCATGGAGATAAGCACTAACTGGCACTGGAATCTTAACAGCGCTTATCAAATAAGCAGCACAGTCCTCCTTTCTGGTGCCAAGTTGTGAAATGTGCCAGTTGATGGTTTAAAAGAATGATACTAGATATACCCTAACTCTATAATAAGCTACACAGAAGAAATGGAATTAGACTGTGAGTGTTTGTTTAAAAAATGAAATAAAACAATGAATAGTTTGCCCAATGACTTTGCTCAGTGAATCTCTTTAATAGTGAAATATTTGTCCATTTTTTTTTCTCTAAACACCAATATACAACTCAATGGTCATCTTCTATGATATGTGCATACACCAACAGACCGGAAATCTTTAAAAAAATACAATTTTCCAACGCAGGGAATAGCACACACAGTTTAAACATTACTGACATCAGTGAATGTGGTCTAATAAATGTCTATTTTGCCTACATGTGCCTAGGGATAGATATGATTGTTTTATAGCTGCTATCAGACAGTTATTTTTATTGTGGACCTGGAGCCCAATCTCCGCAACCCATGTTCTTACTCATGTATAAGCAAAGATAATGTGAATTTCACTCATTCCTTCTCAGAAAAGTGAAGTCAGACTTAAAGAATTCTCAGCTTCAAAAATTCTTATCAGCTCTTAGCATTTACAGGGAAACATCTGCTTCTGCTTCCTTTCCAAAGGCACTCATGTTCCAATACCAAAACCACTGCCGATGATGGAAAGAGTGATCAGCAAGGGCCAATTACAATGTATTAAGAATTTTCCATGGGGACATGAGAATCCTGTTACATTTGAAAGTGCTTTATCTACTCCAGTGAGATTTTTAACAATGAGGGTATGTTTAGAAATTATCTAATCTTTAAACCTGCTTAAGTCTTATATTTACTACCTTTAAACTCATTAGGTAATATTTGTTATTTTCCCATATTTATGAATGATACAGAAATATTTTCACTGGATTATTCACCAAGTGCAGTATTCAGAGTTATGTGCATTTTAGGGAAGATTTAATACAGAACGTTTTGGATGTCACTTTTCAGACAGTTGTGTGGTATTTGTTCCTGTAGAGTGATGTTTAATAAAAACAGATAGGTTTCTCAGTTATCTGTGATTGTCAGTGGACATTTTATTGTGTGATATCAACATGAGCATTATTAAATCAAATGATACTATATGACAGTTTGATATACCCACAATATGTCATGTTGAAATTTATGTTTGGCTGTAAATATACTGAAAAACACTTGGTAATTTCACTTGAGACCAATGTGAAATTTATAAATATTACACTATTAATTAATTTATTGTGTTGCCCACAAAAAGTTTTTTCCCCCCTCAAGAACATTAGAGGAACTCCATCACAATTGAATACAGAATTTAGCTTAAGGACGGACATTTTTATAGATAACATTATGATCATTTATATAAAGTTATTGGTAAGCATAGCAGATAGCTACTAGGTCAGCTTGTGGGCACATTTACAGAAATGTGCATTAAATTAAAATAAATTAATTATTATATTCAACAGCTAAAAATAGGAAGGTAAATGCTTATAAAAACTATCTACATTCCCCATACATCCTGATTTGATGTCCTTGATTTAGTATCTTGTAGTTTCATTAACAAGTAAACAATTATAGTAGAACTATTCATGTAGCAGGATTTATTCCAATGCTCACCAACTGCTAATGTACATACTGTAATAGTCTTTCATTATTTTTAACCTTTAAATTGTCTCTTGCATTTATGTAACATCTTAGTACATTTGACAGCAAAGGGGAGAAAAATGCTATTTCTTTCACTAGTTCACATTTTCCTTCCATAATTGTTTTGGGGCTTACGGGCAAGTTTAATAAAGATAGTCATGCCTCCCCTCAAAAACCCATCCTTTTCTCAGACACTGCTACTCAAAAAAAGAAACAAAACACACAAACAACAAAACTAAACTAAACAAAACAAAACAAAAAACTGACTCAGAAACTGTGAACTACAGTGGCGACTTGTGGATATTAAAATAGGAGGGCAAACTTTTCTATTATGGAAAATGGCATTTCCAAAAAGTTAGGATGCTGTGTAAAATGTAAATAAAATCATAATGTGTTGATTAGAAATTTTATTGTTTTATGAAATATATATGCTCATTTTAAGTTTGAAGCCAATGTTTAAAAATGTTTGGGAATAAAAAGTGCATCACAAAGAGTCTCTTAGCAATAGTTCACCACTCTATGAAAGACTGCATGGGCAAATAGTGCAACAATTTAAGAATAATGTTACTTAATGTAAAATTGCAAAGAATTGGGGATTTCATCATCTAGAGTCCATAATATCAACAGAAATACTCTCTTCAATAATAATCAACAGAGTAATCTCTCTATGGAGGGACAAAGCTGAAAACCAATATTGGATGCTTGTGATTTTTGGGCCCTCAGTTGGCACTGCATTGAAACCAGTCACATTTCTTTAGTGTAAATACCTGCATGGACTCAGGAACATAGTTTGTTAAAGTTAAAACTCTACCATACAAAGAAGAAACCACATACAAACATGATCCAGAAATGCTGTAGCCTTATCTAGGCCTGAGTTCATTTAAGATGTGATGTAGGATTCTGTCCTGTAGTCTGACTAATCAAAACCTAAAATTCTTCTTTGGAGATCATGGGTGCTGTGTCCTCTGAGCTAAAGACAAGAGGGATCATTTGCCTTGTTATCAGCACACAGTTCAAAAGCCAGCATCTGTGATTATATAAGGTGCGTTAATGCACATGGCATGGGTAGCTTGCACATCTAGGAAGACACTATTATTGCTGAACAATATATATGGTTTTTGGGCAATGTACACTGCCATCCAGACAATGAAACTTTCAGGGAAAGCCTTGCTTATTACAGCAATAAAATGCCAAACTGCAGTGCACATGTGTGCATGGCCCCATAGTAGAAGAGTGTAGGCGCTAAACTGGCCTGCCTGCAGTCCAAACCTGTTACCCACTGAAGATTATTTGACACATCATGAAATGAAAATACAACAAAGGAGACCCTGGACTGTTGAGCAGATGAAATCCTATACTGGGCAAAAATGGGACAACATTTCACTTTCAGAACCCTAGCAACTGGTCTCTTCAGTCCCCAAACATTTACAGAGTGTTGTTAAAAGAAGAGGTGATGCAACACAGTGGTAAACATGCCCCTGTCCCATCTTTTTTGAAACCTGTTGCTGGCATTAAATTCAAAATGAGCATATATAAAAAAAAAAAAACAATAAAATGTCTAAGTTTAAACATTTGGTATGTTGTCTTTGTTTTGTTTTCAATTAATTATGGGTGTACATGATTTGCAAATATTCACATTCTGCTTTTTATATACATTTCACACAACATTCTATATATCCCATATAAGTGGATTATACCTTGTGCTGCACAGTATCACACATATTTTAAAGGCTTTAAACAAACATTGAACACTTATATTTTTTAGAAACCATTCATGTAATTCTGCTAAGAACAAGACAATATACCCAACACTATGGCTTTCTAGTGGCCATTTGAAAAGTCAAAGGTTACAGTTTACACACAATTCACAAGAAAAGCTTTCCTGATATGGAAATATCAGGATCAGAGCCATGCAAAAGAAAATGCTATGAAGGCATGCAGTCGGATGGGAGTGTGGTTTTACTCATCGAAGCGGCCCTCTAGGATGCTGTCAAATGAGAAGGGCACAAACTTGAAGCCCTGGCCTGTGTAGAACTTGTTCTGGAATTCCACCCTGAATGAGAACAAAGGTTACATAACTCTAATAATTCAAAATACTTTGACAAAATTATTGTGAAAAAAGTCATTAATATATGCACAATAAAACAAGTTATTGACATTTTTTATGAACAAGGTGGCTAAGAATATTTGTTTAATTCTGGCCTTCATGTTTTGAGTTGAACACATTAAAAAAGAGCTGACACATTAAAAAAAACCACATAGTGCTCTGTGTGATCTCAGTAAGCTGTCATTAGGTCTGTTGGGAGTTTAATAAGCAGATAATAAGTTTTTGGGGAAACATGACGGCGCGCACAGACATATTGGCTCAGAGCGTATTCCTTCTGGTGCTTCTTTTGCTTATTTTTGTATGTTTTTTCGATCATTTAAACCACAGTTTGCTGGGAGAAAATCACCTACAGCTGACATGTACAGCAGACTGTTACAACCAAGTTTCTTTGCTCCCACAACATACTAGCAGAGATAGTAAGGACCCCGGGCTTTCTGTGGATCACCACCCCAGTAAACAGGAGGAAGAGGCGGTGCAGAAACAGAAAGCAGAAGTGGGGCTTCAGGGATGGTGTGCTAGAAAGTCTACGGAGGAAGCCACACTAACCAAAGCTCTCTAGCAATACGGCAAGATCCATTTACAATAAAACAGAGGAACTGAGGCTACAGCTGGTAGACAACAAACTCTCCAGGGATTGCTGTGTTCTGCCTATCACAGAATCCTGCAACCCAAAAATGCCAGATGTAGCCATGGAAATAGCAGGGCAGATCATGTGTTACCTGGACAGAAACAGAAACTGTAGTAAAAGAAGGATGGGGGTGGGGAGCTTGCGCATTTATTTAAATAACAGGCTTGGAGTATCTGGTTGTTAAATGCAGGCCCCAATACCTCCTGCAGGAGTTTACAGCTGTTTTAATTACTGCAGTGTACATACTACCTGCTGCTAGTGCCAGATCGGCTCTCAGAAACTTGCGCAGTACCATATGTAGCCAACAGCACAAATATTCTGAGGCTGTGCATGTACAGGGGGCGAGTTCAATCATATTGCATGTAAAATGTGCTACCAGGGGAAAGAATCTTCTTGATAAAGTCTATTCAAACATCAAACAGGACTGCAAGGCTATACCAGCTCCCCACCTGGACCAGTCTGACCACATATCCCTAGTTCTCCTACAAGTATACACCCCCTCAGGAAAAAAGCTCTTCCTTCATTAACAACTGTTAAAATATGGACTGAAGGTGCCTCTTATAGGCCGCAGGACTGCCTTGTGTCAGGATTCGAGGATGACGCTGGATGCATGTGCAGATAAGAGTAGGAAGTTTTTAAAAGATAAAAGAATACAGCAGCCTGGAGTCAGAAACTGGGACAGGCAGAAGTGACCGATCGTGTGAACAGGATGAACTAGGCAGAGCAAGAATCAAAGTCAAGAAAGCGGTCCGAAGTCAAACACAAATAACACAACAGAACAGACTAGGGCTAGACAGAGTACGTAAACCAGGAAAGCAAAAAGGGTCATACACGGAAAGACTATCAGCAATATAAGGCTCGGCAATGACTGTACACAAGGGCAAGAACAATGCTTCGCGAGTTGTGAGTGTGTGTGTGTGAGTCCTTATAAAGTCTGTGAGAAATATGTTGCACCTATGTCTCGTTAATAGTCCGGTGACCTTGACCTAGGAAGGTCTTCAGCCATATTGTGAGGACGCAGGTGCTCATGGGATGTTGAGTTCTCAAGTGGTTGCGGGTTGCCAGAGTTCAAGACAGAATCCCCCCCAAGGAGCTCACTCCGTGTGCTTCTCTATGTCACGGTCTTCCCCTCCAGCAAGGCGCCGGCTGGTCCGGATGACTTGCATGAAAATCCTGGAGCAGCAACAGATCTAGAATGTCCTGATACGGTACCCAGCACTGTTCCGCCGGCCCGTAGCCCTCCCAGTCGACCACGTATTCGAGGCGTCCACGTCATCTGCGGGAGAGTAGGATTTGTCGCACGGTGTAGATCTCATCATGCAGACCCTCCTGTAGCTTGACTGCAGCTTCCGACGTTACCTCAGCTAGTGGTCTGGGTCGTACAGGCTTGAGTTGGGACACGTGGAACGAGGAACACATCCTGCTCTGCCTCGGGAGTCACAGCCGGTAGGTGACCTCGTTGATCCTCTCTATGATCTGGAAGGGTCCGATGTAGCGGTCACTCAGCTTACGGCTTCCCCGGAGGCCCTTGATGTCCCGTGTGCTGAGCCAGACACGGTCTCCCACTTCGTACTGTGGTGTGTCGTTTCTCCGTCTGTCGGCATCTGTCTCCTCTGCTCCTCCACCGTCCGCTGCAGCTGTCGGTGTGCATCCTCCCAGACCTGCTCACTCCTGCGGATCCAGTCTTCCACTGCAGGAACCTCAGACTCAGCTGCATTCCACGGGAACATGGGAGGCTGGTATCCTAAGACGCACTGAAACGGAGTGAGGTTAGTAGCATGTTTCTTTAAGGAGTTTTGTGCGTATTCTACCCAAGGTAAGAATCGAACCCAGTCCGTTTGATTGTTGGAGCAGTAAGCTCGTAGGTATTGGCCCACCTCTTGGTTGGCCCTCTCGACTTGACCATTTGATTGTGGATGGTATCCTGAAGTCAGACTCACAGTGAGCTCGAGCTTTTCCATTAAGGCGGACCACACTCTGGAGGTGAACTGGGGTCCTTAGTCACTCATGATATCCTCAGGAAGACCGTAGTACCTAAACACATGTGTAAACAATAACTTGGAAACTTCAAAAGCAGTGGGTAGTGCAGGTAAGGGTACAAGGCGTATGGTTTTAGAGAAACGGTCAATGATCGTGACTATTGTGGTCATGCTCTGGGACTCTGGAAGGTCAGTAATAAAATCGATTGTGATATGAGACCAGGGGCGCTGAGGGGTAGGTAGTGGTAGGAGTTTACCTACGGGTAATGTTCGCGGGACTTTAGCCCTAGCGCATACCACACAAGATGACACATACCGCTGTACGTCTTCCCTGAGTGTTGGCCACCAGTATTTTGCCATCAATAGTTCTGAGGTGCAGCTGGTTCTGGGATGACCGGAGGCTGAGCTAGAGTGCGCCCAAGTGATGAGTCTCCCTCGCAGCTGTGATGGGACAAATGTTTTGCCTGTGGGCACAGGTGTCGAGGGAAGTGGTTCCGTACTTTCCCTTATTTCTCGGTCAATGTCCCATTCTATGGCGCTCACCCAGCAAGTCTTGGGTAATATTGTGGAAAACGACTGTTCCTCCTGATCTGCCGAGTGTATACGTGATAATGGCATTCCTTGACCCGGGACGGTAGGAGATTGTAAACTGAAACCTCGTATAAAATAACGCCTGTCTAGCTTGACGTGGATTGAGTCTCTTAGTGGTTTGCAAATACTCTAGATTTTTATGGTCCGTTATTACAACGAAGGGGTGCTCGGCCCCCTCGAGCCAGTGTTTCCACTCCTCCAAGGCCAATTTAATGGCTAGTAGCTCTCTGTCTCCCACATCATAGTTCCTCTCTGCTGGAGACAATTTGCGAGAGAAGTATGCTACAGGATGCATTCTCGGCCGGTCCCCAAACCACTGGGATAAGATCGCCCCTACGCCAGTATCTGATGCATCCACCTCCACAACAAATTGTTTACTTGGTTCGGGGTGTTTAAGAATTGGTGCTGAAGTGAAGCGGGGTGCTTGAGTCTTGCAAACGCCTCCTCTGCCTCCCTTGTCCAGACAAGCTTCTTTGCACCCCGCCTGAGTAGGGAAGAAAGGGGCGCTGCAATGATACTAAAGCTTCTAATAAAAAGTCTATAAAAGTTTGTGAAGCCTAAGAAACATTGAAGTTCCTTAATAGTGTCGGGCCTGGGCCAACTCTGGACTGCGTTAACTTTGGACTCCTCCATCTCAACACCTTCAGGGCTGATTATGTATCCCAGGAACTTAACTGTTGAGACATGAAATTCGCACTTTTCTCCCTTTACATAGAGTTGGTTGTCTCTTAGTTTCGTGAGAACCTCCCTCACATGCTCTACGTGTTCCCGATAGGTATGTGAATAAATTAAAATGTCATCAATGTAAGCTATAACATATCTTCCCAGCATGTCTCTGAGCACTTCATTAATCATACACTGGAAAACTGATGGAGCCCTGGCTAGTCCATACGGCATGACTTTGTAGTGGTAGTGCCCTGCCGTAGTAATTAAGGCCGTCTTTCACTCATCGTATGCACGTATATGAATAAGACTAAAAGCACTTTGCAAGTCCAGTTTTGTAAATATCTTAGCCTCACGTAATTGTTCGAGAGCTGCTGGTACGAGTGGCAGTGGGTAAGGGTACTTTACCGTTATCCAGTTCAGGTTCCGGTAATCAATGCAGGGTCTTATTCTGCCATCTTTCTTTTCCACAAAAAAGAAGCCTGCAGCAGCAGGTGAAGTGGAAGGTTCTATGTAACCCTGTTCCAACACTTCTTGTATATAAGTCTCCATGGCTCTTTGTTCCTTGGGTGAGAGTGGGTAAATGCGCCCTTGGGGAGGTGAAGTTCCTGGGAGCAAATTGATGGCACAGTCAAATGGTTTATGTGGCGGCAGGCCGCTGGCCTTGGACTTACTGAACACATCCTTGAAGTCCTGGTATTCTTTCGGGATCTGGACCTTATTCTTATTATCCCTCTGGACTTTCGATGGAGGTGGAAGCAATGCTGAAAACAGGAGATGCGATGCAGTTCAGATGACAATAGGGAGACCAATGGGTAATATCTCCATCCTTCCATGATATAGTGGGGTTATGTTCTTCTAGCCAGGGTATGCCCAGTATGAGTGTATGACAGGTCATACGAGTTACCAGGAAGGATTTAGATTCCGTGTGCAAGAAACTGGCCTGAATGGTGATGGATTCGATGTAGTGTGTAAACTTTCCAATGCTTATGGGTCCATCATCGATAGTCGTTAGATCAATTGGTCGTTGCAGTTCTCTAAGGGGAATATTCAGATTAGAAACAGTTTCAATATTTATGATGTTCCCTTCTGACCCGGAATCAGTCAATGCCTCGACAAAGCACTCCCTTCCCGTATGGCTGAGCTTAACTTTAATGGTAATAGGTTTCCTGGAATGAAAAGGGGTGAAACTCAACGGAGTATGATGTGCTGGGGCTACTCTAAGAGTCCTTACTCTCCGCTCCGGTGCGCTGAATCGTCTCGGGCATTGAGCAACCCAGTGCCTGCTTTCTCCACAGTAAAAACAGAGTCCCTCTAGTCTCCTCCTTCGGCGTTCAGCCGCATTATTCCTTATGGAGTCAATCTACATCTCTGGACCCTCCTGCTCTACGGGATGAACTGGTGGTAAGGTGGCGGGTTTGTGGCTCAGTAACAAGTTATCAATGCGGATGGCTAGAGAAATGAGTGAGTCCAGTGTGGCCTCGTCGTCTCGGCATGCCATCTCCTTCTGGAGCTCGGGGTTTAGTCCAGCGGGAAACATGGTTTTCAAAGCGGGTTCATTCCATCCACTCTCAGTGGCAATGATGCGGAATTCCAGGGCGAACTCAGCGACTCATCTTGTTCCCTGTTTAAGTTCCAGAAGTCGCTCTCCTCCTTGTTTGCCCCCTGGTGAATGATCTAACACTTGTTTAAAAAGAGTGACAAACTTCTGGTAAGAGGTTACATTCTCACCATGGCGGTAGCCCAGGTAATTGCTGGTCCCGTTAGATGACTGACCAACTGAGCAACTTTCATTGGTTCGGTCAAATTGGGTTGGTTTGAAAAGAAGAGTTCGCACTGTAACAGGAATCCTCGGCATGTTGCAGGATCACCTGCGTATTTATCAGGACGAGCGATGAGAGGTAGGGCGTGAGAGGGAGCAGTGGCAAGCTGTGCAATGGCTTTGGTGAGCTCCTCCAACTTCCTCTCCTGGTTCCCGAGGAGAACCCCATGGGCATTGAGTGCGATGGCCACTTGAGCTGGATCTGCTGCATCCATATTTTCCAGGCGAAGCATTCTGTCAGGATTCGAGGATGACGCTGGATGCATGTGCAGATAAGAGTAGGAGGTTTATTAAAAGATAAACACAATACAGAATACAGCAGGCTGGAATCAGAAACTGGGGCAGGCAGAAGTAACCGATCGTGTGAACAGGATGAACTAGGCAGAGCAGGAATCAAAGTCAAGAAAGCGGTCCGAAGTCAAACACAAATAACACAACAGAACAGACTAGGGCTAGACAGAGTAAGTAAACCAGGAAAGCAAACAGGGTCATACACGGAAAGACTATCAGCAATAAAAGGCTCGGCAATGACTGTACACATGGGCGAGAACAATGCTTCGCGAGTTGTGAGTGTGTGTGTGAGTCCTTATAAAGTCTTTGAGGAATACGTTGCACCTGCGTCTCGTTAATAGTCAGGTGACCCTGACCTAGGAAGGTCTTTGGCCATATTGTGAGGACGCAGGTGCTCATGGGATGTTGAGTTCTCGAGTGGTTGTGGGTTGCCAGAGTTCATGACACCTTGAAAGAACAGACATGGGCATTTTTGAAGCTCAGGACCTGGAAGAATACACCACTATTGTGTTGTCATCAAGCACTACATGGACACCATCACCACTGACAAACTCACATGCAAACCAGAAGCCTTGGATGACAAGAGAGAACAGGATCCTGCTGAAGGACAGAAACACTGCCTTCAGATCTAGGGATGTGAAGCAGTAACATGTGGCTAGGGCTAAGCTGAAAAAGGGCATCATACGGGCCATGGCAGCCTATAAAAAGAAAATTTAGGACCACTTTCACATCACTAATTCAAGGCAAGTGTGGAAGGAGGTCCAACCCATCACCAATCACAAACACAATGACATAGCTGTCGATGGGGATGCTTCACTGGTCGACTAGACTGCATATAGGGAGGAGGTGGTGAGACTGCCAACAGGGTGAATTGAGAACAACTTGGTCCTCAACACCACAAAAACAAAAGAAATTAATGTGGACTTCATGAAGAACAGATCTGTCCATCAACTGTTATATATATCAATGGTGAATATGTGGAGAGGATCTCTGCCTTCCGGTTTCTGGGTCTACACCTGGATGATGACCTGACATGGAAAAACAAAAACCACTGCATTGATAAAGAAGGCTCAGCAGTGACTCTTCTCCTTGAGGATCCTCAAGAGAAACAATCTACTTCAAAAGCTGCTGGTGTCCTTCTACAGGTGTTCTATCGGGAGTATACTGGCATACTGTATTTCCGTATGGTACCCTGGCAGCTCAGCAGCACACATGAAATCATTTCAGGGGGTCATCAAAACTGCCTGGAAAATGATCGGATGTTCACGGCCCTCCATAGAGGACCTCTTCTGCTCTAGATGCCTCAGTAGAGCAGCACACACATTAAAAGGTTCCTCCCACCCTGGACATCATTTGTTCAAACTGTTGCCCTCTGGCAGACGTTACAGGTCCATTGCATCTCGAACAAATAGACTAAAGAACAGTTTCTACCTGAAAATTTGTGAATCCTTTAGAATCGTCTACATTTCTGCTTTTAATAATAATTAATAAATTGGCAAAAATGATCCAATATTCCGTATCTGTCAGTGGAAAAACCATCTCTAAAGCATTCAGACTCCACCAATCCACAAAAAAGACAGATTGTGTACAAATGGAGGAAATTTAAGACCATTGTTACCCTCCCCAGGAGTGGTCGACCAACTAAGATCAGTCCAAGAACAATGCGTGTAATAGTTGGCCAGGTCACAGAGGACCCCAGGGTAACTTCTTAGCAACTGAATGCCTCTCTTGCACTGGCTAATATTAATGTTCATGAGTCCACCATCAGCAGAACACTGAACAACAATGGTGTTGCAGGGTTGCAAGGAGAAAGCCACTGCTCTCCAAAAAGACCATTGCTGCTCGTGTGCAGTTTGCTAAAGATCACCTGGACAAGCCAGAATGCTGTTGGAAAAATGTCTTGTGGAGAGATGAGACCAAAACAGAGTATTTTGGTTTGAATAAGAAGCATTATGTTTGGAGAACCTTATCCTGTCTGTTTTATCATGGTGGTGGTATCATCATGTTTTGCTGCATCTGGGCCTTCTGCATCTGCATAATCGACGAAACAATGAATTCTGCATTATACCAGCAAATACTATACCAGCAAATACTAAAGAAAAATGTCAGGACATCTGTCCATGAACTGAATCTCAAGAGAAAGTGGGTCATGCAGCAAGACAACGATCCTAAGCAC
>JAQMCW010138953.1:0-14764 GCA_030068335.1 Chrysichthys cranchii | reverse complement strand
TGGATGTAGTGAAAGAGGACATGAAGTTAGTTGGTGTGAGAAAAGAGGATGCAGAGAATAGAGTTAGATGAAGACAGATGATTCGCTATGGCGACCCCTGAAAGGAACAGCCCTAAAGGAGTAGTAGTGGATTCAAATAATTTCACAAAAAAGCATACACGGTGTCTTTCATCGTGGACTGAAACCCAGGCTACGTCCAAGTTATTTTCATATAATGTTCATCTAACATTGTCCAATAATTTAATTTAGTATTGGAGAAATTTTACAGCAATGGAGCATTTAAAAGGCTACTATTTTATCATTTTAAGTAGGCCAACAACAAAAAAGAATTCAGGAAATGAATAATTTGGAGGAATGAACTTCAAGCAAACAAACCGCAACATATCCGACTCTACAGAAGTGCCATAGTACTGTAATGAACAAATCTTTTAAATGAACTGAATTCAAAAAGAACTTGTATAATGAGAATTCCCAACTCTAACCCCCATCATAAAAAGCAAGGAAATGCACAGTCCCTTCTTTCCCCTCCTCTGCTTCAGCCTATAGAGGGTATGCATGTGATATCACTGTAGGTGGAACACTTGTTGTTATTCCCTCCTGAGTGGTAGAAAGACTAACTTACTGAGTGGCAGCATTAGTGTTCAGCTCGAATGGCAAGGGAAAAAAAACACATCTAAAATGGGAAAGAGTTGCTGTGTGATTGACGGTACAAACAGAATCAAGAACAAATCTGCGAAATCTTTTTACAGAATGTAGAAAGCTAAAGAGAAGCAAATGAATCACTGCAGTTCACAGAAACAGCTGTAATCCAGGCACCATCACATGGCTTTTTGGTTGTCAATTTGTGTCAGGAATATTAGATTTTTGTATACGTCATAGCTTGCTTAGCTCTGTTTTTAGCAAGCTGATGGTACCAAGTAAACAGCCCCAGCCATATACCATATATCCACACCATCTGGAATGTTTCTCTGTGTAGTTTGTGTTGCTGTTAGTTGCACTAAAGATCTGTTTTGAATTGTCCAAGGTCAGTATGCCTGGTTTGTTTACTATATAAAATTGCCTTAGTTTGGTAGTGAGCTAAATGGCAAGCGAAATGAGCTTACATACAAGCTTGGAATAGCTTGCATACAGGTATTCCTATTCATCGGAACCACATATCAACAAGCAGCTAACCTAGCAAACGTATTAACACTGTCTGTAATTTTATACAATTAGCTACCTTGTCACGCTATTGCTAAATAGCAAACAGTAGAGTTAACAGCTTCTTACTTACCAATCTACCATAAAAAACCTTACAAGTTTAGCATCATTCCTTTACTCACCAAGAGCTGTCTCCAGTGGTGGAAAGCAACAGCAAGGTTAACTCCTGTATTGCTTTTGCTGTATTTCTCTCACTTTTTTGTTTGCTACCAAACGTTTTTCTTTGCCGTGAGTGGTGGTGATAATGCTCGCTTGGCAAGATTTTCAGCCACCATTGGGTTTACTCTTCCATTCACTGACTACCTGTCCTTAATAACCGGAGTTAATACCGTCAACATTTTTGGTGTGTTTTCACAGCATTTGAGCTGAACGCTAAGGCTGCCACTCAGTAGGTTAGTCTTTCTGCCACTCAGTGGGTATAACCACAGTGACTTCCACCTACAGCGGTGCCACAGGCACATCCTCTCTTGTTGAACTCAGGGCACACTGGACACTACAGTCACTCACTATCACCTTGCGATACAAAATGGTATTACAAGATAGGACGGGCCAAAGCTAGCTATGCTAACTTCAGCAGATATCTCTGCAACATTCTACACAGATGTTTTTGACATATCATCAAAACTTCCTTCCTCAGATTCTGTTGATAGTTTTAGTCAAGTTTTTGAATATTTTAAACCAAAAGTCTTACATATAGCACCTTTAGAGCTCTTTACAAAGTTATAAATACATCATCACATACATTCCCTGGAATATGTTCTTTAAATAGTATACAAAGGTAAGTACTTACACATGATGCCTTCACATGCAATAAAACAAATATGGCAGCAGATTAAAGGAGAACCTGTCTGCCACGGGAGAACCATGGTCAATACTGAGCCTACTTCCTCATTTTTTACAGCTCAAGAGGTCATAGCTATAGTACTTCCTGCTGTGGGAATACCACCGCTAGGGGGAGCCAAATACAAGCAAGGCAAATAAATGGATGTGCAGAATATGGGCTGGTGTTTAATAAAAGGCTACTGGAAGCAGATTGTCTATTTCTTGAAATATATACAAAAAATTATTTAATTTCATACTCACACAAGATAAAGTTTCATTAACCTGTGAATCACAGGCTGTAAATCTGTCTGTGCTAATCCCAAACCATAACCATTACCTGATTATTAGCATTATTGTTGTATGTACTGTTTACGAGACAGACATAAAAAAAAACCCCAAAAATCCCAAAGATTTTCCATAGCCAAAATAAACCTTTTCAATACATTTGTGTAAATACTCAGATATACACACAATAGAGACAATATAGAGACTGCATCACTGCCTATTGTCACTGGTTAGCTTAGACTGAAAGCAACGACTCTGAGCTACATCAAACAACACATGAGGCATGCAGTAAACAGGAAAAAAAAGAGAAAATGGGTTCACCCTTAGTATCTTACCTGCTGTGATATTTGTACCTATTTCTTTCCCAATTGTGATGATGTGTGCTTCTTGCAGGTAATTTCTATATAAACCTCAGGCTGGAGAGACCGTCCTTACCACTGTGCTATAGGGGCGGGCTAAGGGAGTGGCTCACACCCGAGAAATGCTCATTGATTTTTTTTTAGGGGGGTGTTTTGGTGGCTTCTGTCCCCAGCTTGTGAAAATAATGTCTTTAAGCAGTTTTGCTCAAATACAATGATAAAATTTACATACTTCTCAGCTGGTTTATCAACTCACCATGCTACTATAGGCAAGTGAAAGGAGTAAAACTGTAAACATATAAAAATAGATATTACAGTAGGTGCTAATGTCTAAAGTCCAGCACTGTCACACTTGCAGGTCTGACCCACTCACTTACTCACTATGGGCATGTGGGTACATGCGATGCATCATTTTGTACTTTTTCTTAAATAAATGAATTAATCAGGGAATTAATTTCTTCTTCTAGTTGAATCTCTTACTTATATTTGTTTTTTTGATATTGTGTTCAATTGTATTAAACAATTCATTCATTTATTCTCACTCTTCTTCCTCACGTCTCACTGACTATCTTTAATGGTGTAATCACTTTCCGTATTGCTACCTAGTCTCAGAATAACTAGACGCCTTGTGCTCAACATGCCGAACAAGCACTACGGCATTCAGTGTAGATCCAATGTGGAAAGCCTTTGTTCTCCGTCCTTAAAAAATAAAAAAAACTTGGAAAAAAGGTAACAATGATTAAAAAAAGAAAAAAGAGAAATTTCAGCAACTGATTCAGATTATAGTCAGTAGAAGAACAATAATTGATACATGAATGAAAAATTATTTTTCTTTCAAAAAAAATATCATTTAAAACTGACAACCTTTTTGTTTATGCAACCAATCATTTTTTTTCAATGGCATCAAAGTCCCTTTCAGTGTGTTATGGTACACTTTATTTTGATCATGTGAGCCCCATAGATGGTCGGCCAGATCACCAAGCTTTCTGGACTAAAGGCTCATCTGCACTGAACATCTGGACAAGCTCTTCTGCCCTCTCCTATCAGGGGCCACACCCAAGGATTTCAGATTTGTATGGATGAACATTTCTTTTACAAGTCACCTTCCAGCTTCCAGGATAGAACTGTTCAAATATCAGGTCTTGTTACACAACCTGAAGCTGAAGGAGGCAATGCTCATGGCAGATGCCTATCTTTATTCCTCTACTGCCTACTTGCACAAAATAGCGGCAGGTGAAGCAGAGCTCCGAGTTGGGTCTCACTTGTGTCTCACAGTTCCTCAACAACATGATAATTTTGCAACAAAACTGCAGCCAAGAAAAGGGTTAAGCTCAAAGCACAATATCCCAGTGTAACAGTGTTGTGACAATGATTAGCATTTCTTATGGTGGTCCCATTAAGTGGCACAGTGCACCTAAAAGAAACCATGCAGCATCTGTCAAGGTTCATTCATTCATTCAGTGTCCTTATGCACAAAGCAAGGTCTGTAAAGATACGGTTTGTCAAGGCGAGAGTTGAAGAACTTGAATGTCCTTTTTAAGTTAAGTTTTATTTATACGCACATGACAGCTTCATAAAGAAAAAACTGAAGTACATGAATACATGAGGTGGAAGCCACTGTCTGAAAGGAGAATTCAAGAGTTTATGTAGAAAGTCTTTGCATAATTGATTTCTTCTCTCTTGAAGAGTTCGTAGTGAAAGGACTTGAAGGGCAAGTTTATAACTAGTTTATAACTGCCAGTGATAATATGGGAGGCTCTTTTTTTGGATTCGCTCAATCTTTTCAGACATTACTTGCATGAGGCTTCCATGCCAACCTGGGGTGGCATGCTCTAGAGAAGGGTGGACAAAACCAACATAGATGGTCCCCAGGTCAGAAACAGGCACACTGGACCTTCTCAACCTCCTGAAAAAGTGCAGTTTGGAGTTGGTTTTCTTGACAATTGTTTCAGTGTGCTTACCCCACTACAAGTCCAATTGCATCAGGATTCCAAGAACTCTCACTGTATTACACACTGGTAATAGATAGCAAGACAAGTAGAAAGGTATAGGCATAGGTGGCATTTTCATAAATTACACAATCATGGCTTTATACTTTTTTGGATTCAGTTCCATTTTACTGTTTTGAACCCAACAATCCAGACTATCAAGTGCCACTTGAGGAGATGTCATCTTATCAGCTTGGCAAACATGGACTAAATTAAGGTCATCCACAAATTTCCACCTGTTTTGAAAGTCTCTGGCAGCACAATTAAAAAGGGCAAGGCAGATCAGGGGCTCTAATAGAGTTCCTTGGTCAACTCCCCCTGCAAAGAGCCCTGACCCCAACCCAACTGAACATTTCTGGAATGAACAGGAACACCAACTGCACCCCAGGCCTCCTTGCCCCACATCAGTGCCTGACCTCACTAATGCTCTTGAACAATTCCCCACAAGTATGCTTCAAAATCTACTTGATAGCCTTCCCAGAAAAGTGGAAGTTTAGCCTTACTTGAAGCTGAAATTAAGCTGCTAATCAGTGCTAATAAAGCTATGAAGCCACTGCAAGTGAAAATGACAGACCATATACTGTCAGTGCTTGGTTGATTAATGTTCCACTTAGAGAATGTATAAATATGGAGGAGATTATGCTTCACTCTCAACATAATTTCTGTTGCAAACATGGTGGAGATGTTGATCCAGTAATTCAACCATGATTTCCTGGAGCACAGATGTGAGAACTGTCATTGGAACATGGTCATCAGCAGGTCATGAAGCCTACGTCAGCTCATCTCTTTAAAGGTCATTATTGCATCAGAACATGCGGTGATGCCCAATAACCATCATGCAGAACACTGTGCCTATAATCCTGAAACAAGTCCAAGACTTTCATGATGAGCACAAGATTTTCACACATGATATTTTCATAGTATGTCTACCAAGGAAAAGTACCAGATAAGGAGCTTCAAAACCAAAAAATATAGTATATATTAATTTGTTTATCACACTAAAAATAGGTGATTTAAATCATTTTTATTGTGGTACAACCTTCCAAAACATACCATTGAATGTAGAACAGTGGTGCAGAGGCCAACACACTTGTTGGAGTTCTGATAAGATTTAGGCAGGGAAAAGTTACCATCCTGGCTAATATTGAGGCAATTTACCACCAGGCAATGGTGCCTGATGCAAAGATTGCCAGAAGGATTTCTTAGGCAAAGGCTAGAATACCAGATGGTATAACATCTTGGCACTAAGCCATCCTACCAGCTGTACAAATCTTGCCCTGAGGAACATAGCATAAGACAATAGAGACTCTTCAACCTTCATATGTATGTCTAATGAGAAGAAAGCAATTTTACTCATCAACAATCTTTAGGATTTATGGTTAAAAGTTGGCTTCAGAAAGACAAAATGGAAGAGCAACAGAAAAGCTGTCACTGCATCAGTTCCAAGGATGGATATCACTTGGAAAGAACAAATTTATCACAATGAAAGCATTGGCAAATTCCCTGGATCCAGCTAACTGGGTGATTGGAGCATGATAACGGCTGATTTGATTAATAAATGAAAGATGCATTCATGACCCTTCTTTTTTCTAATAAGTAGTCAGAATGGCTGTGTCTCTCAGAACAAGAACAAAAAGATTAGAATTCTCCTGCTCCAGCTAAGCATGAAAAGAAAAGAGCTGCAGAATGTGAGTGAACAGACACACAGGTTCATCCAAACAGTTTTACAGAGTTATAAAAACAGAGTATTGTTCATAACTCACTGTGGACAATCTAGAAAAGGCCGAACCAGCAAAAATATACTACAGCTAAGGACGAGAAAGCCAAGAGGAGATATCTTGCCTGCTAAAAGAGCAAACATCAAAAGAAGTAGCAGGAGTTACAGGCTGGACCCTGTGTTGGATGATGGACTAATAGAGTAGGTTCCTTATGGCCAGGAGAATAAAAGAATCAAGTTAAGCTTCCAAAGAAGCATATTGGTACCTATAGGACTATGACACATACATGAAACATTAGGGCATAGCAGTAGTGTGCATTATCTGCAGAGGAGTACAAGGCAAAGTATTTGGGCAAATATAGTAAACATGCCAACTGATCACTTAATGCCAGAGAAGCCCCACTTTACATTTGTTGGGGTGGATTTCTTTGGGCTAGTTTCCAGCGTTTCTCTGAACGGATAAAGGTTGATCAGAGCGGATAGAGCTTTCCTTAGTGCGTTACCCCACACTGTGACACAGCATGAGCAGCAGTTCAAAATGATGCAGTTGGCTGGATTCACATGTCTTGGAGGAAGCACATGATAGCCTTCACCCAAACCGTCTGGAAGCTGTGAAATGACAGGGGAGAACTGGCTGGTAGGTGGTAACTGGCTAAGACCAAATAAGGGTGAAAATGGAGGCAAAATAAATGAAAAGATATAAAAAAAAAAAAAACTTTTTTCACACATCATTAGTTGAATGATTATTTAGAGCACAGCAACAAGAACAGGAATGTAATAGAGATTAGATGCTCTCATCTGGCCTAACTCTTCCAACTTGGCTTCAGAGCACTAATGGCCTATTACATTCACACAGAGGACTATAAGGACAAGGTCTGGAAAAAATGGGGACAAAGGGTCATCAAGATTCAGAGCAAGATTCAAGAAGTCCTGGACTGGAGTGTGGTGAGTAGGAGTGGTGATAAATAATTTAAAAAAAAAAGAATGTTTTTTTTTTTTTTTATATTATGGGCAATAAGACAATATTTTTCTTCCTGTATTGTTTTTATGCCTTTTTTTTTTGCTGGATTAGTGCTTACAATTCCATTCTTTTTTTATTCACTTTAAACAGATTGTAAAATGAATGTACAATAAATCGGGATATTTTCCATAAACATATCTGTCTATTGTTCATCAACAGTCAGTGATTTTTGAATCGTGGAACGTAGAGCTTCACTGTTTTCGCGAAAATAAATATTTTTTTCTTTTTTTGAAAATTTATTTTCTTTTCAAAATAAAAGTTCACGGTGTTGGACGCATCGACTATCGTCTTCGAGTAAGGTGCATCTTTTAATAACATTTAGCAGTCATTCAGTAGCTTATTCTGACCATTCATGTCCTCACAACAGAGAAATATGCAAATTAGTGTGTGTTGCAAGAGTCGCCTAGTGCCACCTGCAGGCTTTACAAAGAACTACATTAGCATGTTAGCCTCGAAACATATTCATACACTTCTATAGAAATTACCTATATTTTATAACTCAGGCTGTCAGCTTGTGAGACTTAAATACAGGGCCTTTCATTAGTGTACACCGACTTGTGCTTTTCCACATTGTTGCAACCAGGAGCTTAAATGAAGTTAATTAAAATTATGTGTCATGAATCTATATAAAATGGCCCGCAATATTGCAGGAATCTTAGCTGCTTCTTCCCTCTTTATCCAGTCACTGAGCTTTAGTTCACGGCCTTCTCTAGGCAAAGTTAAGTTTGTGTCATATTCTTGTGCGCATGTGAACATGCCTCATAAACCTCTTCTGGAACTCTAATGTTTGGGAATGTTAAGAAATATGATAAGATTCCCACCCTTGCGCTATATTTTTGCACTTCAACCTTAATGGTTATTATGAATGGCCTTGTGGCCTGTGACCCTCACCAACATCCTAAGAATGTCCATCCATAAATCAGTTCTTCATATCTGAGAACAGTCAGGTACAAAAATAACCCCAATATTGACCTCTCAACTGTGTACATCCTGAAATGCCACTTACTTTATCTTTTTCTAGTGGTCCTGTCACTGATTGACTCCCCTACACCAGCAGAGCAGAGCGTCAACAAAGGAGAAAATTCATAACAGAAAAACAGCTTAGAGATTTAGCTTGTAGCAGCTAGCTTAAGCCACAAAAATGCATAAGAACATCATGACTTATTAAATAAAGCTATGTTCATGTGATGTATATATACTAGTAGAAGTGCTGCATCTGTACAGTAAAAAAAAAAGTTTATCTGAGGGGACATGTTTCATCTATACCATATTTTTGACCAGGAGATGGCGAGCGAGTGTTTTCAGTAGTATTTTTATTTGAGGAGCAGATCCCTGTAATGCCTGCTTCCCTAAACAACTGGACTAAAAAAATGCAACAAACCCTTTATCAGGTCTCTAATTCATTTGTCTTTTTAGAAGAACGACACAGTTGTCTTTTGTTTTTTAATTAAGGTGCATGGCTGGTACCTTCATCTTCAGAAAAACTGGAGAGAATACATTATTAGTACACATAGATTTATCATCTACTAGCCCTAGCTTTGATACAGTGCGGGTATTTTATTAGCAGACAGTGCTCATCAACAAACACACCCCTATAAGTCATATTTTTATACCAGCACATAATCATATTTAAAAGGTCATAACTTTTTGTCAAGTCTAGTCTGTTAGCTATTTTAGCTAATTCAGCTAATTCACATCGTCAAATTACCATCAGTGCACGTTTTTGTGATTGAGTCCCATGCAAATGAATTGCGATCATCTGGGTTGATGTTCAGTTAAATCACCAGAGATTATTTTTCCACCGAATCAGTTATAGGCCCAAATTCAAAGTGCATGCATTGTGCAAAAAAAAGTATAGGGGCAACCAACACTTATGTCATGAACCAGCATGCTCATGTTTTCCTAACATGCAAAAACACAAAAGGTTAACATGGTTTGGTAATTTGATACACCATGGTTCAGCTAAATTGGGACAATCTTAAAGTACAATAAGTGGAAAGAGGAAAGGTGATCGAATATATGCTTTAGAATGTGATAGAAACATCTTTCCTTTATATGTAGACAGTCAACACCTTACGGCTTTCATAAATGTTTTCCAAACCACAAATGTGTGTACTAGTGAGCTAAAGGCACATCTGTACAAGAAGAACGAAGCTGTTAGAGCAAGGGCAAAGGAGGACATGAGGTGGGTAGAGAAAGAACTGAAAATAAAGAGAGCAAAGACTCCTATAAATAGGAAATGCAGACTTGGATACAGTACGATATGTACGGAGTGTGTTCTGATCGCTGGCATCGAGAAAAGCGTTGGTCTCCTGAGCTGAAACAGTAACTGGTGCCGAAACCCAAGTAGGAGGTACGAGTCACAGCCAAAGAAACTTCCCTGCTCAGAAAGAAACTACATCCTTGCCAGCCTCCACCACATACAACACCAAGCTATCTTAGACCTGTGCCATGAACAACAGCTGCACTTTGAAGGCTTCCCTAAGGAGCAGGACCAATGCGTCCAGATGCTCCTGCAACCTAAATCTGGCCTACACATTATGCTAAATAAAGATGACCACTGATGAAAAAAATCTTTGTATGTGTGTAATTAAAGTAACTACATACTAACTACATAAGTGATCAACTTTCAGACTGAATGCTGGCTGTCAGGGCTTAAATGGAAAGAACAGAAGCAAGCATGACAAGACTCTAGTCTATGGCAGGTTTCCAGCATTCAGTCCATTTCCTTAGAAAACTGCACCTGAGAGTACTAACGTATTACCCTGTTGTCACGCGAAGGCTTAGACAAGTTCAGTGTAGTTTACTGCAATTTATAGAAGGGGTTTCTGTAATAAAAAAAAAAACTTTTTTAATTGACAAAATGAATCACTGTTAGCTTTCTGACTTTTTCCCCCATGTTTATGTTAAATTCTTTTAGTAGATACTAGAAGTAGCACACCTAGAGAAAGCATCTGGATTTGCCTGCGCCAAAGGCAATCAAATCTAAACTAATTTATTAGAAATCTAACGATAGCCTATTTAAAAATTAGCATGGTTGGATTTTGTTTAAATAACTACATATAAAGTTATAGGAAAAGGTATGAGTGCTAACCCTGCCACAACCCTAATTTTCACCATATATACCTGCATAGTGCAGATTGTTGTAAATTTATAAGTGTGAGCCAGGTTGGGCCTGCCTAATTTAGATCACAGATTAAGGCTATAACCTCATGCCGGCAGCTGCATCTGTATCTTTTTAATGCTCAAAATATCTGCATCTGTATTAAAAGGTCCAATATGTAAGTTTCTATTAGCAAAAACTAAATATATATTCAATAATATACTTATGGAATTCATAATTTTTTTTTTCATTAGTGTATGAACCTGTAACTACAAATTGTTGTGTTACCGTGAGCCATAGAATGAGCCCTTTATATCGACATAGGGAGCGGGTCCACCTCTATGGAGCCGCCATGTTGCGTCGCTACAGTAGCCTAGAATGGACAAACTTTTAGAGATCTCCTTCCACATTGTGTGCTTTTACAAGTGGCAGCATAAATCCAAAAGAAAGCCGACGCAAGCGAAAGGATGACAAGAAGAAGAAGAAAGGAAGACAAAGAAGAAGAAAGAAGAGGAATCAGTGTTCACTGGTGCTGGCTAACATGTTTGAGAACCCAAAGTTTGTGAAAATGGAGGATCATACTTATTATTTAGCATGGAGAAAAAAAGAGCATGTGAAGGTAAGTATTTGGAAGTAGGCTACTGGAACGTGACAACCACCACATGCTCTAACACAGGTTTGGAAAGGGAGGGGTAAGGGAAAGGCATTCAGGTGAATGAATACTACATCGTGGACCTTTAGGATTTAAACCTGAAGTGGGTGTGGCCTTTAGTGCAGTTTTTCCCCCCAATCCTTTTAAATGTAACCCTGAATACACTTGAAAAAACCGTAAAGGTTGAAACAACAAAACGTCACTGTGTGAAATGCTCACATTGCTCAAGGTTATTACTACAGACCCAGGGGAAGAGGAACCGGTTTGTAATCCTGCCCACGCAATTATTATTTTTGTTTGTATCTATGGATTCCCGTCTCCACACACCATGCAAATCTCTAGTCTCAATCATATTGATATCCTGAACATCTTTAAGGGAAATTTTTGAAAAGTAAAGCAGTATGCCTACTGTAGGTATCTGTATTTATATCCTTTTGCAACTATTTGGTTAAACTGAATAACGTAGGTGTATTCATATTCAATTACATCCCTACATACCAGAGTCATATGACATACGACACTGGAAATTATAACTTGTTGCTGTGTATGTGATAAAAAAAAAGGACTATCAGAATTAATTTAAAATAAACATAATATCTTCAGGAGTAACCGGCATAACTCGCTGTGCATGTGTCGTGAGAACTGGATCCATGACAGTACACATTATAACAGAGTTACAGATTGTAAGAAGACTTTTAGTTGAGGTTGTCAGATCATCGTATCACTGTTAAGACTGCTGCAGGGAAATCCCTCTCATACTCTCATCTCTTTTCATTTTTTTGCCCAGCAATTAGTCTAGATGTTGCTTTGTGTAGAAGTATTTATTTATTTACTAATGACAGTACTTCTTCAGCAGAGGACTATTAACAAAGTATAACAAGATACGGTGGACCCTCGGCTCGCAAACGCGTCGGATGGAGCACAAATCGACGTACAAACTAAAATTCCCGAGCAGATTTTGTACCGACCGACAAATAAATCCTTGACTGACGTACAGACAGCCAACCCAAGCTTCGCGGCACAAACCTGAAGTTCCGGTCAAGCACTCGTGATGTGAACGTGTTCAATGCATTTTTTCAGTGAGAGTAAGAAGCCTAAGCGTCTAACAGTTGAAATAAAGAAAGAAATAATCACAAAACCTGAGAAGCGCCACCATATCCCTCCACCACCGTCCACATACGCCAGCGACTACGTCTCCACTGCAAAGGGAACGTGCATTAAAATCATCTGTTTATTTCATTTAAGTTTATTTTTCTATAATTAAAGTGATTTTAATTTTATTCTATGTTTTATTGCCGTACATAAACCCAAAATACACTTTAAAAACATGTTTTAAGGGCTGAAACACATTCATTGGATTTACATTCATTTCAATGGTAAAAATTAATTTGGATCACGAACAAATCAGGTCACGAACAGAGTCTCGGAACAGATTAAGTTCATGAATCGAGGGTCCACTGTATATAAACGCACTCGGTCAGAGCAATTCACAAACACGCACACCTTAGACAGGCCTTCTGCAGGTGAGTTATTCTTCCAAGTCCGTGAGCATGCCTGAAAGTACCAGCAGTTTAAAAAACCTGTTGGAGAGGTTGGTACAGAAAGAAACAAAAGACTTCATTGGAAGATAAGGAGAGTCTCAGAAAATTACTGCGACTGCATGTCTTAATGTTTGTCTTCCTAACAGCATGAGAGTGTAGTCCAGAGTGTCATAAGTGCTGTAATGCAGATGGACATTGATTCGTGTTTTGCCTTTATAGGCAAGTGTAAACGTATTAAATCTGATACAGGCAGCTACAGGAAGTCAGCAAAGCAACCACAGCAATGGGGGAGTGAGAGAGAAGTTGGGGATGCTGAAAACAAGCCATGCAGCTGCATTCTGGATTAGTTACACAGCTCAGATGGCATGCAGGGGGCAGATCTGCCTGGAGTAAATGGGAAACCCTAATCTTAAAACGGCACTGGACTGAACAAGCAGACAGAATATGTGGACAGAAATGCCCAAATCATCCTGACGTTAAGGAAAAACCTGAATGGGTCAGTGTAGTAATGCAAGGTGACAAGAACAGTTGGTTGCCCATGGTGACCCCGATTCTGCGTACCATTACAGATGCTGAGATCTGAGAGATTTCACACGATCTTGACATGGGGATGCGAAACAGCTCAGTCTTGCGAGGATTAATTTCAGCTGATAAGCAGCCATGTAAAAACGCAAGTACCTGAGGAAAGCAGAGGAAGAGCTGAGTGCCGTCTGGGGCAGCATTTTGAAAAGCCATGTGAGGATATGTCCTCACTAAGGGAACAAGTACACAGGGAATACAGAAGAAAAAAGGAAGACTTTGTCATATCTACACCCGTTTGTCCCTGGGTGTGTATTAGGGTGTGTCTACAGTCACAGAGCTGGATTCGTAAGAACAGGCCTTGTAATTTCTGTTAAATTTAGCAAAACCTGGATGTGTAAGGACGTGTCATGAAGGGAAATGTTCCTTATGTACATTTCCAACCTGTTTGTCACAGGAATTTTATTTCTACTTACCATTGCATACTGATTAAAATATGGCATAACTTTTACTTAGCTAGTATACAAAACAAGAGTTATACAGATTTTTTTATGCTTTGATTGTCGTGGATTTTAAATACTACTACTACTACTACTACTAATAATAATAATAATACTGATGATGCATATTGCAATTCAACCAATTCATGATTCGATTTAATTCACAATATTGGGTTCACGATTAAATTTTCCCATCATATTTTTGAAAAGACAAGCATATAACAAGCTCATTAAGACTCATGTATTTATACAGAATGATGTGATTAATTACAATTAGTAAGTTTGTAAAGAAACTAAAAAGGAAACCCACTTAAACAACAACTATGCCATGATCAAAGTCTTGATTTCTACGTCTAAAATACATTCCAAAAAGATTCAAGATTTTTCAAGAATTCTCTACATATTAATTGTTCAGAGTTCTAGCCTTTTTAGTACACACTCTATAACTAATATAAGCATTGTTTTTCAAAAAAATTATTTTTTTTAATATACAGTGATCCCTCGCCATATCGCGCCTCAGATTTTGCGCCTTCACTCTATCGCAGGTGTTCATTTAAATTGGTCTAATATTGTGGCTTTTCATCTGGTTCGCGGGCCTTTTATGGTAGAGTACACGCTCCCTCGTTTGCCATTGGCTGATGGCTAATCAGAGTGCGCAGCTAATAACAGACACCTGGGCGCTGATGACCTATGCGAAGAGCGCTGTTCCGGTTTGTGTTAGCCAGCACTCAGCGCTGTGTTTCGCTGAGCTTTTTGTGGGTAGTAAAGCCTTCCATTATGTCCCAAAAGCTATCTGTGCCTTCTACTTCTTCCGGGGCAACGCCCAAGCACTGGCAGAAGATGGTAACAATTGTCGAAAAGGTAAAACTTTTGGACATGGTAAAGCCGTTACGGCATCAACGAGTCTATGGTTCGCTACATAAAGAGTCGTAAGTGGGTGGAATAAGGCTGTGGTCCAGATGGAATCTGCTTTAGGACTGTGGATTAAGGACTGCCGGAAGAAGAACATCCCCGTGGACACCCATATAATCTGAGAGAAAGCCAAGCAGCTTCATGA
>JAQMCW010138887.1:0-14786 GCA_030068335.1 Chrysichthys cranchii | reverse complement strand
TCCAACTACTATTTTTTTATTGTCTAAACACTTAGTAATTTCCTCTATTAGTTCCATTAGTGCCATCGATGTTGATCTATCCGTTCTGAATCCATATTGACTATCCGTAAGGAGATTGTGTTTTTCAATAATCATGGAATTTTTAAAACAAAATCATGTAGACAGGCAGATAATTAGCCTTACTGTAGCGCAACCCCTGCTCTCAACCCTACCATGTATGTAGAAAAGGGTCAAATTGGAATATTTTAAAGTAATAACATTTACAACACCCAGTGTATTAAGGCTTTACTGAATTGCTATCTCTTTGAAAATTCTGATTTTATTCTGTCATGACATTCCAGCCAAACTGAGAAATGAATAATCCTTAATACCAGAAATCAAGTATTAGCAGAATGATATTAATGCTTTATTGTGATTCATTTTTAAATAGACAGATTTTGCTGTCTTCATAAGAAAAAAAAAGATTTAGCTTTAGCTTTGAGTAGATCTTTAATTTGTACTTATTCAGGGTGATCTGTTCAGTTGTAGTCCCATAGATTTTTCCAACTTTTCTCCGATCTGATGGTTTAGAGAAAGCCAGATGCCTGTCTTTTCTCTTGTGCCTTTGTGTCCTTTTATACACAATTTGTGCATCTAGATCTTGCTATGGAGAATGTGTAATAACATTGAAAAATTGACACAAAAGATGATATGGCCATGGCACAAGATCACTCATTAGATCCTCCACTCAAGCCTACATTACTGGAATTTGGAAATGTTGGGGCGACTGACGTATGTGAACGATCATATCCTACCCACCAATTTCCTGCTGAGTGACATTATTCTTCTTGTGCAATAGTCCAATATCAGTAGTTTTCTCTAACTCAGGCTGTACATACTTGTCATGGTTAAAATTCAAAAGAATCAGTTTCAAACAATAGTAGCGTTTTGGGTGCTACGCATAGGGATCACCTCACAACTGTCTGCACTACAACTCCCACAAATCATCATGTTCCCCAGCAACCCTTCATTTTATTATATGTTTCAGTTAATTATGCATAAATGCTTTCCCTTTGGACACTTACTGCTTGCATTATTTATACTCCTGTTTCTGTTAGCCTGGTTGTCTTGCATTTGAATGTGTGTTATTCCAGATATTTGAGCTATAGTGGGTTTTTTTTTTTTTGTGAATATTGAATAAAGCTCCTTCAGTAAAATTGACCAAAATTATGAGTCATTCATATTATTAATACCGGTAATTATTATTCTAAATTAAATATTAGTCATATCCAAACATTAAAATATAAAATTGTCATATTACAAATAATTAAATAGAAATATTTGTGAGACGGCTAGAACTTGCATTGCATAATGAAACAGAGTTGTAACTTCATGCTATTTAATTTTCATGTTGAGTACAAATATTGTCATAGAATTATTTACACATTTTGCAATTTACAATAGGAGGGAGAGCGTATGTGAGAAAACAACCAGAAAAGAGATGCAGGCTGACAAAAATGTTGGGAAAAAATGATGATTTTTTTTTAAGCATTATGTGTTCAGCCATGTAGCACTTCAGTTCCAACTACTCTGCTCTCTACCCTCCTCTCCTGTCTATGCCTCAAGGTCAAGTATAGTCTATGTATTTCTTAATATATCTCAAATAAATAACCCTCCCTAGCAACACATAGCAACAACATCGAAAAAGGTTTATTTCAAGGTACACACTTAAATTTTGAACATTTATTTACAGTATCTCTTTGATAGCTAAGGCTGTAACCATATTGAAACTCAGTGGAAGTATAAAGTACAAAAATGTTAGATTGGATGTATAAAAGACACTTAGAGCAAATACAGTACGTACACAAGGTGTAAGTAAAATCTGTGTAGGATGCTCCCCTCTTGACAGCTAAGAAAAGTGATTTTAGGTTATCATTGGCACAGACTAACCAAACTGTTTCCTCCATTCCACATAAGCACACTCTGACTGCTCAGTCAACCATACCCAGCAAAAGAGCACTATAAAAGCCAGATTAGGGCATCTTTCCCTGTATTAATTTATAAAGCCTATATTAGTGTAAATTAAGCAGAGCAACATGGTCTTAGTACTGTTGCAGATTTTATATAGCTAGGTTCCCCACAAAAGATGGGATTCCATATTTAATACCTGATGGCCTTTTAACTTCAGCACACAACCTGAATCTGTCTTTAGTTTAGTCAGTCTTTGAATGCCAGTGTTGTCCCTTTTTGGCATAATAGCAAATGAGTGATTTTCCAAGTGAAGGTCAATGTATGCAGCAGAGTGGTAGTAGATAAAGGTCAGAGACATTGAATCAGTACTACATGCTGTCCAAGTCATATAAATCACCTCAGCTGTTTGCTTGTGGCATCTTTTTTTTCTGAAAGTCACAAGCATTAAGCCATATTTAAGATAGTCTATTTACATTATTACATTACATATTACATTAGTTTAATTTTGCCATTAAGAATAATTCATTGGATCTTCGATTTGACAAAGAACCATTCTGAGGCCTTGTACAAATAGTAGGCACATATGACAATGCTGTGGTTCCTTAGTACTTTTGTAAATTTTGTTTGAGTTACTGTTGGAAAAGTACTAATGTGAATAATACACCGTAAAATTGCCCGCCATCTATTGCCATGCTGTTTTTTGTTTGTTTGTTTTACCGTGCAAATGTATGTTAAAAGATGATTATGGCTTTTATTAGTTATTCAGACACAAACACTATATATATATAACCTAGCCTCAGCTTAATCTTCACCGTTCTTAACTTTCTGATTCATGAACTTATTGGATTTGAAACTATGAATTTGTAATAATTTAATTTAATAAAAGGAAACCATTTGAAACCATAAGGCTGGGCTAACACTTTCTTGATATAAGACTAAAGTTAATTTGCCAAACAAAGTTTGGTAGACTGATGAAACAGTGATTAATCTCTACCAAAGTGATGGAAAAGCCAAAGTATGGAGAAAGATGGGATCTGCTTATGATCCTAAACATACAAACTCATGGTGGAGGTTGTGCCATGGTTTGGACTTGCATGGCTGCTTTTGGAACAGGCTTGATCATTTTTATTGATGTAACTCATGATGGTAGTACAAGAATGAAGTCAAACATCTACAGAAACGTTCTGTCAGCCAATATATGGAGAAATGCATCCAAACTAAAATGGGAGGAACTTCATTATGCAGCAAGACCATTTTCCAAAACACACTGCCACCTAAACGAAGGACTTAACCAGATCTTAACCTAACTGAAGGAGGAACATGTCACCTCCTAAAGAGAAGACTAAAGTGAGAAACCCCACAAAATGGACAACAACTAAAAGATGCTGTGGAAAACGTAATGGTTATCCCTGGAATGGCAATGTCAGTGCTCCCTTTAAACACTGGGTGATTTAATACAAAATGTTATATCTAGATGTAGATACCAGGGAATAAATGCTGAAACTCTGATCGCTTTTCTCATATTCATCTCAGACAAATGTATTCAGTACACAGCAAAAACCAATTGTCCTTGTTTTTCAAATACTTTTGGAGGGGACTCTCACTCACTCATTTTCTACTGCTTAATCCTGTTCAGGGTTGTGGGGGGAAGCTGAAACCAATCCCAGCTGACTTCGGGTGAGAGGTGGGGTACACCCTGGGCAGGTTGCCAATCCCCCGCAGGGCCAACACGCAGTAGCGTACAGCCATTCACACTCACAGTCCACACCTGTGGGTAATTTAGGGTAGGCAATTAGCCCAGCCCCCTCTGTGCATGTCTTTGGACTTTGGGAGGAAATTGGAGTACCTGGAGGAAACCCACATGAACATGGGGAAAACATCAACCCCAGGGATTGAACCCAGGACCTTCTGCTGTGAGGTGATAGTGCTAACTGCCCTTGGTGGAGACTCTATTCGTCTTAATTCCTTTAACATGTATCTTCAGTGCACATTAACACTATTAATTGCATAAATGTGCTTTGGATTTTTTTTTTTTTTTTAGATCTCTGCATTTAACCCGTCCAAGTAGTGAACAGACACACTTAAGTGAGCACAGCACCCAGGAGCAGTTGGGGGTTAGGTGTCTTTCTCAAGGGCACTTCAGCTGTGGATGCAGAAGGAAGGGAAATCACTGTTCATTCACTCCCCCCACCAGTGGCAGCTGCTAGTCTTCAAACAGGGGAAGCTCATTTTTGGCCTACATCATAAAATTTATGTTATTTGTACATAAATTCTGCCCTCCATTCCTTTTGTAGAAAATAGTCTGTGACCCTGCCGTACCAATTAGTTGTCTTTTCCAGGGACTTAACCAGTTTCCTCTCAATGGCCAGGAGAGCAAGGTTGCTCAAATGATCTTAGTCCATTGTGTTACGGATGTATGATTAGACTCGTTTTAAACAGGAGAAGCTCCTCTCTATGTCTGCTGATGTAGTGCCAATTGTTGCCATTAATGACAACAGCTTGTGTAGCATGTACATACGGCCCTGTTTTTTAAAGTTTTATTATGTTTTGGCACCTTGATGGGAAGACCCTCACTGATTGCATGTTCAATCCTGACCCTGTTCAGACAACTTCACCTTGCACATGGACTTACATGTTCTTTGCACTATTCATGCCTTTCATATATCCTGTCAAAGCTACCCAGATCCCCAAAACTCACTTTTGACCAAACAACACATCCCATTCCCTGAGAAGGTTTTCTCAAGAGGCATGGACAACAGTACATTTTCTTTGTCACAGCACTTCCAGTTAGCCAGTTCACCTCGTCTTACAAGAAGAGCTGAAAATACCTGTTATTTTTCCCAAATTTTTGCACCAAATCAATCTTGGGCGTTGGTCTCTCCTCATAATAAAGACTTTTAAATGGCTTTGCCAAAAGCAGGTCAGCAATATTAGCACAGTCTGCCAATTACGCACAGCTTGTTAGCTGGCTAGTCCCCCCTTTCACGAGCTATTCTGATGATATGAAAGAACGAACAAACTTTACAAAGCTGAAACAAGGAGCAAAGTCAAAAACGCTATAATTATGTTTTTAATTAAAGTATGTCAAATGGAAATGATTTATATCACCAGCAAATAGCTCACTTCGTGCAGCAGTATGTCTCATGATTTCACTTGCAAATCCACATGGGACTGAGCTCGAGATCACTCCGATGCAGGTGTATATTAAAAAAGCTGTCTATCAAAAAGGGGTTCCGCCTTTTAGACAGTTCCTCCAATGAGCATGCATCAGCCCAGCATCCTGGCCAGCACACTGCTCCATTCAGTCCCAGAGATGCTGAGCTTCCCTGGAAGTGACAAGTTTGCTGCATTTATCCAATAACCATCCATCTTCTCCGAAATGAAAAATGCTATTCTGTGCCCTGCCATAGGAGTCCACTAAAGCTGCACTTGAATAGGTTTTACTGTACTGTGCTGTGAGGGAAATGTATGTGAAGAAAATCGCTTCAGACCATCTATGATAAATCACTTATTCTGAACGAGCTCATTAAGAACACGTTCCAGGGCACTTTTCTCTCTCACTTTCTCATGCCCATAATGCCTAGGAGGCATGAAGGGCAGCAACAAAGTTCTACCACTTCTGCCTGTCTTGGACCTCTTTCTGGATGGTCCCCCAAGTATGACCACATGATCTCATTTCTTTCTCCACTGTTCTGTATCAGGTTTTCCTTGGTCTTTATTTTCTCTTGCCCTCTGGAGTCCAATGAAGTGCTGTTTTTGCGTTGTCATCATTTGCCTTTCTTATGACATGTCCTATGCATTTCCATCTTCTTTTCATTAGAATGGTACCCATACTCTCCTGGTTACATTTGCTCAGTAATTACTCATTCATGATCTTGATTAGCCAAAATATTCTCTGGATTCTCCGTAAGTTCTTTGTGTGGAAAACGGACAGGTCGTCTTCGGTCATCCTCCAGCATTCTGATGTGTATAACAGGGTGGAAGGACACAACTCTGGTACAGTTTCAGTTTGGTCTTAATGCTGTGTTGCTGGGTCTTCTCGACATTGTTAAGCTTATTAAAGACATATCGTGCTTTATTGAGCCAATTCTTAATATCTTTATCCGCTCTTCCCTTGCTTCTTACAATACTTTCTAGATAAGTAAAATCCTCCGTTGTTCATAGAACTTTGCCACTTACCTTAATTGGAGCTGGGTTCTGACTGTTCAAGGTCATAACTTCTGATTTCTTATGGCTGATGGCTAAGTCAATCCTTTGGGCAAAGTCACTGAGGCGAGATGATTTCTCTTGCATGTGTTGATTGAGACAATAATGCTAGATCATCAGTGAAATGCTCACAATGCCATATGCTCACAGAATTTGCCATAAGCTGTTTCTGTGGAGGCTGTCAAAAGCCTTCTCAAAATCGATGAAAGATATGTAAAGTTGTCTCTGCTATTCTGTACATTGTTTGATGATGTTATGGAGTACAAAAATTTGTTCTATACATCCTCTTCCTTCTCTAAAACCCACTTGCTCATTACGAAGCTGTTGATCCATTGCACACGTTAGTCGTTGGATGACGATTTTCCCCAGTATCTTACTTGGCATTGATAAGAGTGTGATTCCACGCTAGATACTACAGTCTCTCAAGGAGCCTTTCTTCGGGATCTTCACAATTATTCCTTGGGTCCAGTCATCAGGAACCTTGGCTTCCTTGAGTGGCTATAGAAGTCCAGCTGTAAGAATAGGGTCGGCCTTAAACAGCTCAGCGTTAAGATTGTCTTGACCAGGACTTTTCCCATTTTTTAAGGTCTTAATAGCTGCTTTTATCTCTTCTCTGGTTGGTGGATCAGTACTAATGTCCAGGTCAACTTCAGTTTCCTGTATGTTAGCCGCTACTGTTGGTGGTGGCCTGTTTAAGATTTCATTGAAATGCTCTGCCCACCTAACATCTTGCTCTGCATCAGTCGTAAGAAGTCGTCCTTGTTTGTCTGTGATAGGTGCATCTGTGGTTCCTCGATACTTGCTGCACACTACTTTAGTGATCTTATACACCTTTCCTTGTTCCCCTCGTCCAGCTGCATCCTCTGCCTCTCTTGTGAGATCATCCATAAATGCTCGTTTGTCTGCTCTAACCTTCTTCCTGACTTCACGGTTTGTCTCCTGATATTGTTGCTTGTATTGTTGTTCAGCCTGTTGGATTTTGCATCATTCACCTTTTTTTCTATAGCTCTTCTTCTTTCAATTATCTGCCAAGTGTCTAATGTTATCCACTCCTTTCTTTTCTTCCGCTGTGTTCCTAGGCATGTTTCACTCGTCTTCTGGTAGGCAGTCTTTACCTACTCCCATTTGGTGTTACAGTAAGTTCATCTGTGTCAGGGTGTGCATGTTCTTCCAAGCTTGCCAATGCTTGAAATCTATTCTTCACCTGTAGTACAAATTCATTCTTCATTCTTGGATCGCGTAGTTTCTCTGTATTATATCATGGTCTAACAGTCTTTTCCTTTCCAGTCTATCAATTTCAATTTCAGCTCTGCTATTACAAGATTGTGGTCACTACCAATATCAGCTCCTCATTTTCCCCTTAAATCAAGTAGTGATCGTTTTCAGGTCCCATTAATCAGCAGATGGTCAATCTGGTTCCGGTCTTTGCCGTTTGGTGAAAACCATGTTAGCTTGTGAATGTCTTTGTGTGGAAAGAGAGTTCCTCCCACAACAAAATCATAGGTGGTACAGAGATCCAATAGCCTTTCACCATTTTCGTTCCTATTGCCACAATCTTCTTTACCCATGGCTCTTTCATAAGTGGTGTTGTCTTTTCCAACTTTTGCATTTAAGTCTCCCATTACAATTTCCAAATTGTGTCTTGGTGTGCTTTCTAGTTCTGCCTGTAATTGTTTGTAGAATTCATCTTTGACATCTTCGCCACTGTTGCCTCACAGCAAGAAGGTCCTGGGGTCCCGGTGGTTGACATGGACGCCTTCCTGTGTAGAGTTTGCATGTTCTCCCTGTGTCTGTGTGGGTTTCCTCTGGGTAATCAGGTTTCCTCTCACAGTCCAAAGACATGCACATTATGTGGATTGGCTACCCTAAATTGCCCTTGTGTGAACCTGAGACATGGGAGGGTTGGGCGTGGGGCTAGCGACCTCACCCTGTAGAATGCACTTAGCTAGGGAAATGTCAAACCAGACTGCATGACAGGAATTAGAGAGGGGAGAGAGATTTTATATATGCAATCCATTCATAAACCGTTTCTTATCATGCACAAACAATAAACTGGTTAGCTGGCTGTTACAGGGTAGACCACCAGAATGGAATGGGGGGGCGCTCTAACCCATCTAATTTGAGGGGCTGGGATTTATGGGGGAACCAAAATGCAGAACATGAAGAGTATCACCACGGATGGGTCTAGGGTAGGTCTCCGCACTAATTGCCAAGCACAAGTCTCGAACTTGGGATCAGATGTGCTCTGGCAAACTGCGCCAAGTGATTGAGTTATTTGCTCAGGCAGGATGTGAGTGTGTGCCAGAGTGCTTGTGTACAGTCAGAGGGAGGAAAAAACCCAGATGGAAGTGGTGTACTCACAACCGAGGACCACACACTTCCACGTATATTTAATCACCCGTCTGTCAGGGGTGGGTGATCCGCTATTCTTTCCCTTTTCTTTGCTTTTCTTTACTCTTCTTTAACCTTCCTTGCTTGCTTCTCTTTTAAGAACCAGACTCTCTTACATATACCCATACCTCTTCCGTCGGCGCGACACAATGTAATGTCCACATGCCTAGCCACCTCTCGAGGCGTCTTATAATGGGTTCGACTCAGGTGTGGTGCATTGGCATTGATTGCGCCTACGTGACTGTCGCCTCGTCGCCGGGCCCATATTAGGACCCTGAGCTGGCCGCAGCTCTGTTTGAGGGGCCGCCCGCGAGCTCGGAGAGGCTCGCGACGTTACAGTTGCATTGAAATTGAACCGACACTCTCAGTGTCTGTGAAACCTGCATCTAAAATAACACAGAAATGTGCCAGATGTTGGCCTTTAGTGTGGTTCACTGATAAACTCAACTTCTGACAGCCTCCTACTGTAGAGACATTAAATAAAGAAAAGTTGGTGGACCGCAAGTCAAGGGAAATGGGAGCATACTTCTTAGCAGAGATAAGCTCACTGAGTTTTCATCAGTCTCTTTCTTCATGTAATGCAATATTTATTTTATATCTATATCTATATATCTATCTCTCTCTCTCTCTCTCTCTCTCTCTCTCTCTATATATATATATATATATATATATATATATATATGTATATATATATATATATATATATATACACATACACATATGAAAACCTTTAATGCATATCCATATGACAAATTTGACCAACTAATAGCACATACAATTCAATAGCTTGTACTAGTGCTAACTGATTGTAATACATTAAAAAAAATAATGTGCTTAGTTTATGGGATTTCAAGGGTTCACAAAAAATGCGGATATTGCACAGGCAAAATTTGAGACTGACATTACTGATATGGACGGTCACTGGAGCTTGCAAAGCATGAACACTACCCGTTGCATTATTATTATGCAATAATGTTTAAATGATTTCAGTATACTTGACTCTAATGGTGACAATTAAAGTAATACATCAATAACTTAATGGCAAAATGGACAAGAGTATTTGTATGTATGATATATGTGACAAGATTTTAGGGATGTTTGTGGAGTTTACTCTCTGTAGAAAAGTCTGACAGAACACATACATTGTCTACACATAAGATGCCCTTTGGTTTTTTCAGACAAACACTATTATTACATCATTTGTTATTTACAGACATAGGAAGCACTCTTGAGATGGGCTTGTGCAAGGTTTTATGAGTGTCATTTTTGCAAGGTTTTATGAGCTTCATGACTAAATAGCTCCTGGCATTACTGAACAGCACAGGTAGCCATATTAACAACAAGAATGCTTGTGGCTTTTAGATGAACCTGAAAGAGTGATTGACTGTCCTATTATATCTGAAAGCTCGACAATGCTGTTTATGCTTTTGGAAGTGTAGCCCAATGCATTTGTCATACAGCAGTCACATTCATCATAACATAGGCTCCATGTGGGGACCAATTCCGCTGAAGACCCTGTAATAAAGGTCAAGCATGCAGGCTTTTTTGTGTTGATGGTAAGCATGACTATTTCAGGCAGATTGGACTTCACAATACATATAATAGGATATTTAATCACACTTTTATCATTTTATCTGCAACCCCAATTCCAAAAAAGTTGTGATGCTGTGTAAATTGTAAATAAAAACCAAAAGTAATGAAGGTTTTTTTTAACCTATATTGAACTGACTACAATATAAAAAGATATAATTACTGTTTGAACTGACAAACTTTGTTTCTTTGAAAATATGCACTCAGCAAATATGCATTCTGAATTGAATGCCTTCAACATGTTACAAAAATGTTGGGACAGAGGCATGTTTACCATTGTGTTAAGTCACCTTTTCTCTCAACACCGCTCATTAAGCATTTGGGATCTGTGGACACTAATTGTTGAACATTTAAAAGTAAAATTCTTTCCCATTGTTGCTTGATCTATGGCTGCAGTTGCTCAACAGTCTCCAATTTTGTATTTTGCAATTTATAATGCACCACCCATAAGTATGTTCTGCAGGCAGGCCAGTCTACTATCCACACTCTTTTACTACAAAGCCACACTGTTTTAACATGTATAGAGTGTGGTTTGGCATTGTCTTGCTGGAATAAGCAGGGATGTCATTTGGATAGCAGCATATGTTGCTCCAACTTCCATGATTTCCAAAAGCTATTTAAAATGTGGACTTGTCAGACCACAGCACAATTTTCCATTTTGCGACAGTCCATCTTAGATGAACTCAGGCCCAGAGGAGTCTGGCGTTTATGGATGTTATGTGGCATTTGCTTTGAATTTGTAAATGCTGTGATGAGCTTTGTTTACTGACAATGGTTTTCTGAAGTATTCTCGAGCCCACGTAATAACGTCTTTGATACAATCATGTTGGGTTTTAATGCAGTGCTGCCTGAGGGCTCGAAGGTCATGGGCATTCAGTGTTGGTTTTTGGCCTTGCCCCTTATGTGCAAAGATTTTTGCGGATTCTCTGAATCTTGATAATCTCTTAATGATATTGTGGATCGTATATGGTGAAATCCCTAGATTTTTTGCAGCTGTATGCAGAGAAGCTAAAAAGCTGAGAAACGTTATGTTGGTGAACCTTGCCCCAGGCTTGCTTGTGGACAATAATGTCCCCTTCATCCTGATTCATGATATCACCTGCTACAAACTAACCTTTTTTTACCTGTGGAATGTGTCAAACGGGTGATTTTTGGAGAATTCCACAGCTATTGCAGTCTTTTATTGCCCCGTCCCAACTTTTTTTGAACGTGTTGCAGGCAGTAAATTCAAAATGAGTGTATATTTAGAAAAAAAAAAACAATTAAGTTAATCAATTCGAACAGTAAATAAAGTCTTTCTATTAGATTTAATTGAATATACAGTACTGTGCAAAAGTCTTAGGCATGTGCAAAGAAATGCTGTGAAATAAAAATGACTTCAAAAATAATGAAATTAAATCTTTTTACTTTCGAGAAAAAAATCCCTAGTGGGGGGAGGGGGGAGGAAATGTATGCGTCCTTGGCAATAGCATACGGTAGATCTAAAGTTCTCTCCCCCCTGGTGGGACAGGCCACGTACTGAGTGAAGGTTGGAAGTGTAGTGTCCAGGGTAACATGTTTGAAATCACCTGAGATAGCTATGAAGGCACTCAGGTGCTGAGTCTGTAACCAGGCTATGGCAGAGTGAACAATGTCCCATGCAGCTGTGGGGATAGCAGAGGGAGGAACATAAACAGCTTAAGTTCGGGGAGCAACTGAAACAGGCTGCATGCCGGTTGACGCATGCGCACACTCAGACAATACATAAAACAAAATACTCAGAAAATACATAAAACAAAATAACCTGCACTTTAGCTTTGAATAGAATCATAGTTAGTGTGAGGGAGATGAAAGAGTGTCAGAAACAGGAATATCAAAGGCTACAACAAAAACATGGAAACTAGAGTACAAACTAGAGTCAGAACATGAGCAAGGTAAACACTAGAACATGGCTTGGCAATAGTTCGGGGGAAATACAAACTAATGCTTTGCAAACTGATGATTTTTGATTTTCATGAATCAGTCTATTTATAGTCTATATAATTAGTCCTAATGCAGAACACCTGTCGTAACCCAGGTGATGCTCGAGTCCTCTGGCATGCACCGCTATTGGGAGTGCGGGTGTGCTGCATGCGCGCTCCACATGGGCAGATCCATGACAGAGAGCAGGAGAGATAAGAGAGCAGGAGGATTATTGTGTTACTTTCACTATAACACTATAACGGAATCACTGTCTGTCAGCTCACTGGAATAATTTTCTTTTCCTGTGACTTTAACAAGGAAACTATCTAATGATCGCTGCTATTGCCTCCTTTTGAGGACTGCACGGAAATGCGACATTGCATTGTCATTAAACAGATGAGTGACACACACACTAACAGTATATGCTAGCGCGGAAGCCACAATCCTGCAATGAGTGAGAGAGAGAAGTTGTGATAACATGAGGTTCGGCAGACAAATACTACTTGTATTGCAAAATCTCACTTGTTAACCAAGTCAAAATTTATTAAAAATTTTTGCTCATCTTGCGAAACACTCGCAGACCAAGTTACTCACCATCCAATGTTCCACTATAATTGCATTCTGTTTTTATTTATGTCTTACACAGTGTCATCGCATCTATTACATCCAAACGTTTTGGGAAATGGGGTTGTAGATAGTAATGTATCAAGCTAGCAAGTTGAATAAATAAAAAAAAAAAACAGCAAATGATTGCAATTGAATATATTATCTTCTTTATTGACCTGTACTATTCAAATATTTTTACACATTTCACACACAAAAAAACCACATCAGAAATTTCTGTAGTTCAAAAATCACATTGCACTGCAAGTGAATGCATGAAATGAAAGTGCAAAATGTCATAAAATTTAAAATTATCAAAGCCCTTTTTTCTCCATAAGTAATATGAATTCCTTGCTGATCAGTTGTTTCTTGGTTGGGTCTCTGCATCATTAGGTTAAGCCTATAAAAGCCGACATTCTCGAGTGTGATGAAAAGGAAATTTCAATATTATGGTTTGTTTGATATATTATTTTCAAGTATGTAATTAAGGTCTTGTTATTTGCTAATAAAGATGCTGGGGGATGCTGGAATTTGAAAGCAGCATATGGGACATCTGCTATCTATAGATTATAATTATTATTTTTGCAGTTGCATTTAAGGGAATGCTAAAAATCAGGGTGTGGAAGGTCCTGCACTTCCCATGTTCATAGACTGGAAACAAGTAAAAGGTTTATTCACTATGGACTATGGAGCCAAATGTTCAAATGTCATGTCAATACTCATTGAAAGTTGACCGTATTCAGAGTAATCACACATTTAATGGATTTTCTGGACATCCCATTCAGATTACAAATAATCATTTGCATTTAGTTTATGTTTTCAAAGTTGCAGATTTTTCTTGAGCAGAGAAGTCCAAGCTGAGTTTTTTTTTTAACAGAGTTTAAACCACTGCCTTTACACAACACAAATGAAAAATAGTTCGTGTTTAGCTATGTTATGTTACAATGTTTAGCTATGTCATGTTACAAAAAGACTCCTCTCTGAAAAGAAAAAAAATCCAAGTATGAAAATGAAGCTGATTTCTTAAAAAGGTCTACTGAGACACTTTTCTCAAGTTTGTGAGAAAACTTGAGAAACATGTGTTTAGATAAAAGATTTTGTATATATGGTATTCATCAACTTTGCTTATTTTTATTTATATTTTAAAGCCATATATCAATTTACTGATATATTTGTCTTAAAATTTATATTCAGCTGTAACTTTGATTAGCTTCCAATATGATTTCTGAAGCAACATTCTATTGGCCACTATAATGCACTGCAAGGTAGTGAGCACATAGAGGAAATAGGAAATCCTTTTGGGATTTGGAATAATTCAGTTATACTCAAATGATGGTTACAAATAGCTATATCTACAGCAACACCTGGTAAGTTTTTTATGGCTGATAAATCCTGGGAAGTGAACGAACATGTAGTATTTAAAAAATGAGCATGAATCAGCCTCTATCAGCTGGCATACACTGCTGATAGTCTCTAAATTAGCTGTGACAGACACCCTCAATAGTGTTCCGAGTGGTGTAGGATAGTGATATGTAACCAGCGGCACTGAATGTGGTGTTTTGCATAGCACTGGTCTCAGTGCCACAGTGCAATCATTTTATTTGAAGTATATTTAACATTAAAGGAAATAAAATGACTGTGGTAGGAATGAGAGTGGATCTGAGTGGGTTTGAAAAACAAGCTTATGCACACTTCATACAAAGTATGAACATATAATGCTCCTAAATTGGCTTAATCTAGTTTGAGTTATTTATTTTCAGATTAACATTAAACCTGCTTTGTTTATTATCTGCCTGAATGATTTTTCCACTGACCCATCCAGTTGACTAGTGAATGTATTGTATATGCATTTACTGCCTAGAAGGTAAAGAAAAAATATAGACAATTATGAAGTAATAAAATGTGAATTTAAGCTAATTCATGCTCAACAGATTGCATAACAAGCTCTTAAAATGACTGTAAAATGTGTTAACTGTGCATTATTACAACTAACACTTAAATTATTAAGCATCATTAAGTCACTTTCACCTAAAACAGGGGTCTCAAACCTGTCCAGAAAGGGCCGCTGTGGGTGCAGGTTTTCATTCCAACCAAGAAGAAGCCAC
>JAQMCW010138782.1:0-14822 GCA_030068335.1 Chrysichthys cranchii | reverse complement strand
CCCCCCCCCCCCCCCCCCCCCCCCCCCCCCCCCCCCCCCCCCCCCCCCCCCCCCCCCCCCCCCCCCCCCCCCGCAGGCAGACAGACAGACAGACAGATATGCATTTAGAGTACAGGACTAAAACTAGACTTTTTTTGTATGCTCACAGGTACATATTGAATGATTAATGATATTTGCGACACATGAAACAGCACTGCACTTGCGACCCTGGCAGGAAGTACACATGTGGCACCCTGAACCTCCGTGACGTCACAAGTCGCTGTGTATTTACATGCGAGTTGGAAAAGAGTGAAGCGATGCACCCAAAATTAACCGTTAAGTAGTTTCCAAATGATGAGCGATGAGACGGGGCCTCGGAGTGAAGCGGAGGTTAGATTGCGGCATACCTGGAGAATCATTACTCAATTAGGTCTCGCTCATGGAGAGAAATCCACTGTACTGAATAAATACGACTGAATTAGCCTTACTATGACCTTTGGCACATCTCGACCAGGTCATTACACACTTCCACGTACACTATTCAAAGGGCAAAAGTTCACTCCAGTCACCAACAATGAACTTTGCATCTGGTAAAGATGCGGCTTTAAAAAAAAACAAAAAGGGATGAGCCGCAGTCATCTGGAAACAAACCACTCTCACGCTGACAGAGCCACTCCCTGATGATTCACAAAGCTAGCATACGTGACAAACGTGACAACTTCAACGCTGCGCTCTTGGTTCAGCATGAGGTTATCACCGCAGGACCACGTGTGCATTCGCAAGCGTTCATTCTGAGCGTGGCTCTCAGGTTGCAGCGGGTACTTTCCTCAAACTGCCGGGCGTCACGCTTCCAGCTGGCCCTGAACACTACGCCCTGAGCCAGGTTTACTTTCGTCTTTAGATCGCACAAACAGTTTACGTTAAATGCAGCCTAAGTGCAATGTGTCTCAGGTTTCTGGAAACCCTTCGATGTTTATAGTTTGCCCAAACCAATTAACCTTAGAGAAGCGACATTCCCAAGGTGCAACATGGTGCGCCCTGAAGTGAGCGCTCGCTCTAAAATCGGTTCTCGAGTGTCGAAGAGTCTGAGCCGCTGCGCACTCGGTTTCTGAGACCCCGTGCTTCCCCCTTTGCAACATGAGCATAGAGCTAGAGGTCGCTGCGTTGATGCCAAACACACCAGCTAAATATAATACTCATCACCTGTTGTTTAATCACATGCTCTGCTTGAATAGTCACACCGAATCTGGCAGGCAGGAAAAGTAGTGCCACTGTTAGCTCTAGTAGCCGGATATTAATATCTTGCCATTCAGAGAAATATAGTCTGCTACCTATAAGGAGAAAGCATGCAAACTGGCTTGCAGTCGCTTGGTGGACGGAAACTATCCGGGATCCCCTTGTTCATCAGGGCATTCTTTCCACCATTCCGTTAATATTAATATAGATCCTACAGAGATACACGTTTATACCACGTGACCAGTTACACAAACGCACCCAGCTGGAAGTGGATTAGTATGCAGATGGGGGAGAAAAGGCACGTGGGGAAGAACCGCTGTAGCCCTGTTTTGATTAAGAATGCCCGGAATGTTTGATCTGATTAACAGGGTGCGCGACTGAGGTCTTTGGGAATGGCGCGGATCATCACAGGGGGCTGTGTGAACGTCTGAAACGCTAAACACTCAGTTTGAAACGATCCTGTACCGGAAACTGCATTAGTCATCTGGTATTGTAGAAATTTCCAGGGGAAAATCAGCAAGCGTGCGTGTTGGGGAACTGACGGAGACGCACAGTGCGAGATTGGGAAATAATTTAAAAGGCAATAGGCGACCAAAATAAAGATAGGACCGTGTTCACAGATGTCTGGAAAAATAATAATAATAATAATAATAATAATAATAATCTGCAATAGCAGAAATGTTTAAACAGTTGTTTTTTTTTTTTTGGACATCACCAGACACCACTTGGACCCCACAGCAACTGGCTTCACTATGGTTTGCCACTGCTCTCGGGGAAATTCTTCCTCTTCACTTATTCGGAGGCTCCCGCTGAATTATGGGACCATGTAATGTAGTGTCGCGTGGTATGTTTGCATGCGACAAGTGCAGTAGATCATCCAGGTGCTGTCTGACTACTATTAAATGCTTACTGAGTGTTCGGACACACTACTGCCTATGGTGTACTGCTTTGGGTGTTTTTTTTTTTTTTAGCACAGCAGTGTGAGCACTTGAATGCTGCCATAGCTGACCAGGGTGTGGGGTGGGACAGACAGACAGAGAGAGAGAGACAGAGAGAGATAGATAGATAGATAGAGAGAGACTCACAAGCAGAGAAGCAGGGCGAAGCCGGCGATGTACTCGTTCCTCTGCGCTCTGAACAGCTTCATATGGATGTGCTCGATGGCTACGGGATTGTTCGAGAGATCCACCTTATCGGTCACGCTATACTTCCGGACCTCTCTGAACGCATCTGTGGAACACACACACACACACAGTTTAATATGAGGAGAGTGCTACTAGATGAACTCATTTAGCAGGCTTAATTAAAGCAGTTCCTGTCTTTTAAACAAGTCTAAGGAGGTAATGAGGAGTTAAATGGCAGAGTCAACATACTGCTAACTCTCAGAGGCTGAGTAAACCCAGAAACACACACACACACACACGAACCTGATGCAAATTCTGTATCACCACTAAACACACCTCAGTGGGCAATAATCGTTCGCTAAGTGTGTGCGCGCGCACATACACCCGTTACAAAACTTCAGGTTCTGTTAAACAGTTGTAGCATCAACAGGACTCGATATTTACACCGACTGTTTTAACGTGAAAGACGAAAATCCACGATACACGGACGCCACCCCAATGCTTTAAAAAAAAAAAAAAAAAAAAAAAAAAGTTTAAGCCCTAAATGCTCCTCCCGGACTCTTTAAACACTTTCTAGACACAATAAAACGCACAAAGATAACATTTGCGAGCATATAGCGAAGTGTATTGTGTGTAGAATACGAAGAAACGACACATTTATAGCGAGTACTGCTACGAGACGAAGAACTGGGATGTTGGCGATTGCTGGCTGCTTCTCCCCAACTGTACGCATCGTATCCAACAGCCAATCACAACCAAGGTTAAATGAATAGGGCATTCTGATTGGGCAGACTCGTTCCTCCAGCCATATTTTTTGTTCAGTATCCCCACACCGCGTTTTCATAATCAACACTGTGCTCTTTGTCTCTTGTGTAAATATGTTCTACACTGTATTGTATTTTATACATTATTAAAATTTTATCCCATGTTAATTCATGTTTATATAGTGGTACCCCGCTTAATGAACGTTCCGCATAGCGAACACGCGCGTGACTCGCAGAACGGACGCGTTTCGCACGTCGCACGTGAAAAATCAAGTTTTACGTTAAAAAAAAAAAAAAAAAAAAGGCTCTATCCGGTCAGATGTGTCTCAGATGAAGACAAAGCATTATCAGCAGGGGGTGGTTCCAGTTTCTCGTTCGCTTTCAATTTTCTGGTTTTTTTGCGGTGACCTGGAACGGATGACACGATTTCCCACAGAACTCTATGGGAAATTGTGTTTCGCACAACGAACGCACCGCTGGAACAGGTCTGCATTCATTATGCGGGGTACCACTGTATTTTATAATAACTGGGGAATCCGGAAACTTATTTATTTTTTAACATATTCTAAATGAAAAGCCGCGAATAGCCGAGGCCACGAAATGTGAACCGCGATATAGCGGGGGATTACTGTACGATTGTTTTATTGATACAGATTAATACAAGTCATATATTTATAAATAATTTTAGTCATTATTAATCCTGATCTTGACTTGAGCTCGATAAACATCATTGGTAAGGCCCTAGTGAGCTCAAACAGTTACGTCCCACATCAAATAAACTGCTGCGTGTCGATACCCGGTAATGTTTCTCATCAGTCCTGCTCTGATATTAACCCATGATGCATTTTCATACTCACCAACCAGAAGGAAGACGAGGATACAGATGATCACAATGAAGGCCGTGTTCCCGTACGTCGTAATGGCGACCACCAGGCGAGATTTGAATATTTTGTGCCATCTACAAAAAAAAAAAAAAAGACAATAGAATGCTGCTGCACTCAATAACCAAGCTCACAATGCAATGACATTCACACGATGACACAGCTCTACTTCGGATTTGCACGTGCTAGGGGGAAAAAAGAGGGAAAACAAACAAACAAACAAACAAAAAAACATCCCACTGCAACATACTGAATAAAACGGGGTGGGGGGGGGGATATCCTACTGATTTGTGCTAGAGCGTATCGTGAAAATGATGTGTGCCGGCTTTGTTTTTAGATATTAAAAAGCATCTTGTATCACAGTGGACCACAGGCCAGAAAAGGAAAAATAATTAAAAACAAACAAACAAACAAACAAATAAATAAAATAAAATAAAATAAATAAAAAAATCACCCGGATTTCTAATATTTTTGGCCAACCAAAATCAGCACCGATGAGTGACACTAATTTAATAAGAATTCTGCTTTTGTCAAGAGTTGATTAGACTATCATGAAATAATACCTAAAATGCAATCGTGTTATCTGTGTTTGAAATATGATTTCAGATTCATTTACAGACAAGTTAAAGTCTTAAAGTTCACCGAGAAACCCAAAGCTGAGTGCTTGCTGTCAGACGTGTGCCATACCCTTCATACGAAACAATCAGATTAAGCCATTGCTCCATTTCAAGCATGACCGACATGACAACAGGGTGAAAGGGGGGAGATTTCACAAGGCTGGACTGCACTTCATTCCTGGCTTTTCATGACTTCCCCTCATGACGCAAACAGCCCACATGATCCAGGGACCACTAGGACGACACTCACTGTGCTAGGAAGCGCAATGGGGTAATTTACACGATACATTTCCTTATAGAATCTAAATGATGATGTGGACGTGAGGGACGTGCATCTCAATCACCGAGGCTGATGCAATATGGCATGATTCACCCCAAAGCGACACCATTCGACACAATACAGTGCGATACGAAAGAATGAGATGCTACGCAATTCAGTATGAAAGCTCTTCCTCCTCTATGATAATCCTCCATGTGACTCGAGGTGGGTTTTGGATGACAAGGGACTTTTATTCTGAAACCCCTTTGGTGCTGTGGCGAGAGCACCTCAGGGACTTTTATTTTGAAATCACATCGAAGCCATGTCTCAAACCTGTGCAAGACGTGGCCAAGAGACTCGACAAAGAACTGGAAGATGGGAGAGCGCGCTAGCTAGAGAAACAGTTTAGAGAGGAGGAATCGATCTAAATATAAAATTGCAGGACAACAATTATTGGTCAGATTTCTACATAATAAAAGCATTGGGCCTCTACTAATAATTATATACAGCCGGTGCCTCGAATTACGAATTTAATTCGTTCCGGAGGCTGGCTCACAAATCAATCTGTTCATATGCTGAAATGAATTTCCCCATAAGAAATAATGGAAAGTTGCATAATGCGTTCCAGGCACCCAAAAATATTCAGATAAAAATTATTTTAATGCTATTTCATATAGAAAAACTTATCCCTAAGATCTACATCCCTAACACATGGGGAGAAAAAGCAATGATTAGTGGTAGCGTAACATCTAACATAGCGCGGATATAGTACATGTACTACCTGTGCGAGTGACGAACACTGACTGAGCCAGAGAAAGAGGTGAGCGTACCCACACGCGTTTGAGCTAAACAACAGCGAGAAGAACCATCGGCTCAGTTGCGTGCAAAGTGAACGTTTCATGCTTTCTCGGCTCGTAAATCGATTTCTGGCTCGTAAATAGAGATGACATTTATTTAAAAAATTTCTCTCATAATTGAAAAATCTCATATGTAGAGTTAGCTACTCGTAAATAGAAGTTTGACTGTACGAATAAATTCGATTTTATCGATGTGAAAGTGGTACATCTGGACTTCACTGTAAATTATATTTGCTGCACACTCTTAATTGGGGCAATCACGTCGCGAAACTTAACTCACCACGAGGAAACAAAGAAAAACACTGATCTGAGATTTTATGAATGGAAGGAGTCTCCAGCGTCATCTCTCTCCTTGACATACAGACAGAGAGACAGACAGACAGACAGGCCTTTGGTAAGAAGACGTGCAGTGCTTTCGATAAAGAGAAAAAAAAAATAAGAGCAGGGTACGTATGTAATAACAGGAACTGAATTTAAATGCAACTATAAATGGATAAAAAGTGATGCATCGATTGCTGCCGTGGTGTAAAAGGAATAAAATATTTCCGACTCACGACGGCACGGCTGATTCAGTACCCTCACTGCAGTTCCCATGGTTACACAAAAGACTGTACAATTAGGAGGTTTCCACAAGAGTGCTGCAGTCACGTCTGCTCAACAGCTTCACCATAAAACGGTCCTTAAGGCTGGTTCATGTTACATCACATGATCGCCACGGATTCCCAAAAACACTTCGGAGTGCCGGGAACGTTTATGGAACGATATTCGGAACTGTAGATGCTATTTGTACTGTTTAGATATTTGCAATCTGTCCATTAATGTCGGAAACACGAAGTAGGTAGAGGTTAAGGACGTGCGTCTCAGGAGGCTGTTCAGAACGGATCAGGTGTTTGTGGTGAGGACGTCGGCAGGGAGAAAACGGTGACCTCGGAGCAAACTACAGAGAGAGACAGACACCGATCCCGAAGAGAGTACAGCGACAGGGCGGATATTGACCTTAAATACCTGATCATACCGGAGCTGAAACGACGTCCAACCCAATCCACAACGCTCTCATGCAGTGAATGAGAAACCTTGGCAACAGTAAGGATCATGGATAAAGACTGATATCAGGAGATCATATTTTATATTATTCATTTACTGAAATGTGAGCTGATCATGATATCTCTATCTTTACACCTTGATCTTCGGCTCACGTTATCAGAAAAACCTTGAAGCACAAGAGACTGAAGTAGGACACTGGAGCTCACCGTTTGGGGGAGATGAAAGGCACGCAGAGCAGCAGGACGAAGAAAACCTCGGCGTACAGGAAAGACGCCACAGCCGTCCACTGCAGACTCATACCGCAGAGCTAAAAATAAACAACCTGCTGGCACAAAAATAACAGCTTTCAGATTTAGACCTGGCGAAAGAGCAAAAAAAAAAAAAAGAAAAAAAAAAAAAAAAAAACAAGCAAAGCATTCAACACTTCAAGGAGAACTCGACTCTGAAACACATTCAACGTTCATATGGAAATATTTGCTAATACGGCACTACAAAGGAACGCTGATGCTGCTAGCATAGTCACGACAAAGATTAGCACGTCTGCTCAAAATTACAACCCCAACGTCTTTTCTTGCTCACCGTTTTTCAGCAACGTTCGACATTCCTCAAAGTACATGAGACATTCGACACAGAAGTAGTGAAAACATTGTTGGTGCAAATGCTGGGCTCAAAGTCCCAGAACGCAGAGGATCAACTCGGCTAAATCGTGAACGATGAGACGGCGAAGGCGGTATGACGCGGACGTGGGAGCAAGACAGCTGGACAGATTAAATGACTGAAGCATTGCTCTCTTTAGTTCGAGAGGAAACAAGGGCTAAATCCCACTTTGTACCACTATGAGCAGGGAGTCAAACGGCATTGTGGGTAATACAGGAAACTATTAACTGGAGAGGAAAAAACTCAAGTCAAATTTTGGACTTGTATGTTACTTTGAAAGATAAGCAAGCAAAAGGGTCAGAGTAGAGTTTTCCCTAAAAAATCAACAATGAACTTGATTTTAAAAAGAAAAAAAGAGATGTTTGTACAACAGTTTGAGGACCAGACGTTGCCATGCAGCAGGTTTATAGGAATCTGGATGAAGATTTCGGTTAAGCCTGATGCCAGCGAAAGCGCAAAAACTCCAAGATGTCATGAGGAACAACAACTGAGAGGAAGCAGGCTCAAAATGAAACCCGGTGACAGCAGAGTGCGATTATAACGAATTTAATTTCCCCAGCTGGGAACTAAAGAGTGAAACAGTTCTAAATGTGTTAAAAGGAAACATTCATACTGTGAAAATCCTGGGACGAGTCCACGAGCATGTTTGTGATTAAGGCAGCAGGTACACATTTACAAATGTACAGGAGATATATTCTTAAAGGTGACTCATGCTGCCTTCTGTTCGCCTCAGAAGTTGGATTTTGGAGTTGGGGACGACGCGACGCCCGACTAATTCATGTTCCATTTGAACAAGTCAGAAAACCAATATGGACGCCTCCAGGAAAACCCCTATTGCGCTTGCTCTTTTGTCCTTTACTAGGTGTTTTACAGCAAATGTAATCAAAACATGTCCCTAATAATCTGATCTCACCCTATTAAACATAACCTTCAAGTTTTAAACTGGAATTTTAACTTCCTTTTATGACTTTTCTTTAACCCTTTCGGTGTGGGAGTCGACTCAAGTCAACATGCAGGGGTTTGACAAAATTAACTAGTTCAATTGTACTCACTAGGTGGCGACACTCGAGGTAATTTTTAGTAATATACTGTTCCTGTTGAGAGTCAGAGTACCATCTGGAGCATGTTGACAAGCTATATTACGATATGCAGTAAAAATGCCGCGGAAAGGAAAGTTTAGCAAGGAGGAGGTTCTGAAATTAGTGCTGGATGAGATATCTGACCTGTCTGACAATGATTTTGACGATGCAGAGATGGATAGCGAGAGTGAAACCGAAACTGCAAGGGCTTCTAGCAATCTAGAAACTGAAACTGCAGGGCCGTCTACAAGGGGAAAGACGTGTCAAGCTTCCACTCATTATGTAAAAAATAACATCACCTGAACAGTTTCTACTGGTGCAATGTCAAAGTGACGGCCCGAATTTACGCACAAGATATTCAGCACTGGGGGTAGAGTAACATTTTTTCAGCAGCAAAAGGGTTAAATGTCACAGGGTGGAGGAAGCCAGGATCACTCACTACCAGGCACCTGTCAGCCATTAATTAGCAACACATTACGTGGTATTTAATGCATCAAAACCCCGTATCAACATGAGCACTCAGACAGCGCTGTGTGTACGACCGATTAAATGACACCAAGATACACAGAAGTTTTATAAACAGGATAAAACAACAGCTTTTATTAATGTTCGGGTGGGGGGTAATTTTGGATTTTTAACTCTGGGTTCGTGAGGATCTCTCGACTTTCCAAGTCGAAAATCCGAATTCAGGGGGCGTTCCAGTGGACAGTTCTGACTCGGAACTCGGACATCACGAGACTTATACGATATATGATATGATACCTTTTTGTCCACAAGTTGGCACAGTTCCCTGATGATGTGGTCAAAAGGTTAACAATAATGCACCAAGGTGTGGGTGGAGACACTCAGGTGGAGGGGGCGGGGCCATTCTAATACGCTCCCGTCGTGACGTAAGAAGGGAAGGCAAACCAGAATGGCTTGTTAGAGCAAGCGTTTTTTTGAAATAACAGAGAGGAGGGGGGAAAAAGAAGAAACTCACAGGCTTGTACAGTTTGTGGGCTCGCCAGATTGTCTCATGTATGTAACACAAGCACGGAGAAAAGTAAAAATTTTCATGCTGTGTCCCCTTTAAGACATGAAGCATGTCGACTTTCTGGTTGGTTTTAATTTTTTTGCAAAGACAACAACGCCACCTCCTGTCTGAAGTGATGAGCCTCATGATCAATATAACAACGTGACGTGTCTTAAGATCTAAAGGTCCACTGTCAGAGTCATGAGTCATCATTTCACATGAAAACACTCGTGTCCGACATGTACACACAGGATTGTTCCAGAAAGTTCCTAGTCCTAGGTAGCTGATGGGCTAATATGCCTCAATTTATTTTTAGTTAAACTAGTAAGACAGCTGTATTGGGAGCAAATGAGACCTTCAATCTAAGTGTATTAGCTAATGTTTAAAGGAAATGTTTAATACTTTAACGCACAACGGTCGTGTCAAATCTAAACAAGACGCCAGGACGCGCTATTGACAAACTGTTGAGTTATTAGCTGACTAGCTAGCTAGCTAACGTTACACCACCACCACGCCTACTTTCCCCTCATAAACACACACAAACACACGCGCGCGGCTTAGCACCATGTTTGCACACTGGGCATGCACAATACGAACAAAATAAATACTCACGGACAATGTGCGAAAGAAACAAAACAAAAATAAACAGGCACAGAGGAATATGCGCGCGTGCCAAAACTTCTCCTGTTTCCTGCGTCTCCACTTCCGGTTTGCGTGGCCAACGCGGTAACGCCAACAAACCAACTTCCGGTTGAAAGGAATTGTGGGTTATCATTTTCGTATAATTTAGTGAAGTGCTAAGGAAAATCTCAGTATATTAAATAATAAATAAATCAAGTCAGCGTTAAACGTCTTATTTTGACACGAGCAGAGAACATTTCAGACATTATTTATTTTAGACAACATTTAGAATATTTTTTTCACATATGGTTATTGTTATTATTTACTTATTTATTTGTTTGTTTCATATTTATTATTTTATTTTATATCCTTGTGATACTCGTGGTTTTAAAGATAGATAAGATAGATAGATTGATTTAATCAAGCTGAGTACTGTATTGCAAATATATATATAAAATTTTCCCTCTTAGATTTCATTATTATTATAATTGTTTTATATGCAACTGTCTCGGGAGGGGTCGAATGATGGATAATAGCAAGGGTGTGGTGTTCGGGATAGTTGTATGCATATTTTAGTGTATTATATTAAGACAATTTTTTTTTCATATGATTATTGTTATTTATTTATATTTTTCCTATTTATTATCATTTTATTTTATATCCTTGTGATACTCATGGTTTTAAGGATAGATAGATAGATAGATAGATAGATAGATAGATAGACAGACAGAAAGAACACGACTCTAATCTCATTTCAAAGTATATGTTAAACTTTTATTTTGATACATGGCATCATTGCTTGGGAAAAATACGGAGACATTTTAATATAGACTTAGACCAATTCCTCCTCTCCAACCATTAATATATATTTTAAATATTATTAATTCAAAAAGATGTATCAACATAGTGCTTAAAACAAAATAATCACAGTAACTTATTTCCGGTTTCACGACGGAAGTATGACACGATTTGCGGTGACAATGAATTAAAAACATTTCGGTACAGAAAATGAAGAATAATCCATATAAAATGAAGTAAACATTATATAAAAATGTCCGGTATTTATCGCTACATGTAAAGATATTTTTACGTCCACTTTGTTTACACATAATCAGGTCTTTCTTCTTCCGGAAAGCGCCCAACACATTAAAAGTCCCTTTGTCGATTAGACTAACAATCAACTGCTCAGTGTAATAATAATAATAATAATAATAATAATAATTCAATTAAATTAAACGATACAAAAAATAATTCAACAAGACTTAAAATCTCCTACAGGTTTTTTCCCCATATATATGTATATATTTTTTTTCTTTTAACAATCAGGGACCCTTTTAACTGACCTCATCAGATTCCTTCATAAACAAACCTCATTTAAATTAGACCCTTTACTTAATAATGTACACTTTTCGCGAGGTTAACGTTAGTACACACACAAATGGAAGTCAGGCGAGGTGTTATCGCACACCTCAGGGTGAAGTGCTCAGGTAAAAAATCTTTATTAAACATGTATGCAAGGCGTTTCATTCACATCAAACAAAACAGACTTTATCGCCATCTACTGGTTGATGGAAATGCAAATGAAAAACCCTCATAAATAATGAGCTGTACCATTTACCCCCCCCCACAACACTATGTACATTCAGACATCATGTAAGGCAGCTCAGTGTTATAAAACTTAAGAACATCTTTAAATGATGGATACAAAACAGATATAAACAAATAAAAAGTTTGCGACGTGTCTCCCCCCCCAAGGGATGAATATAAAGTTGAGGCATATCATGTGAATTGAGGTTTAAAAAAGAAAGAAACAAACAAAAAAAATCCCCAACTTGAGTAAAGTTATACAGCTTCCATTTTTCTTTGTTGTTGAACTCATTTAAAGACCATATTCAAGCGTTTTAAAACATTTTATCCATCTCTGTACCCAATTCCACTACTTTTTTCCCCCCCTTATCATAGCCCTATGTTTTCAATATTAATATTAAAAGTGTAAAGGGGGGGAAAAGAAAAAAAAGGACAAAGGACATGATCAGGAGATGAAACATCTGACTGTTTGTGTAAAAGTAGTAAGAAAAGCCCTCATTTCTTCACTGATGTCAATACAATAAAAAAAAAAAGCTTTCTTTTTTTAAATTATCATCATACAAACTTTTCCAAGCATGAGAGAAAATGACGTGTTAAAAGTCAAGGCAGCATTTTGTTGTTGTTGTTTTGTGTGTGTGTGTCTCTCAGGACAGACCTTGGACATCGTCTGACGTCTATAAAATATAGGCTACATCTCTGATAATTCAGAGATGCTTTTCCTGTAGATACCTAAAATCACACTGTAAAACGTATAAAAGGTCACGGGGGTGAATACTTACGCAAGTTACGACACTTGCATATACATTTAATTTATTAAAAAAAAAAAAAAAAACGGCACAGTTTAAGTCTAAAAATATCAAAAATACCGCTAATGTTAGAGCACAGTTTTCGAGGACGTTCTGTAGTGTTCCAGGGAGAAATGTATTTACCATAGAAAAAGCTTAAGAAACATTATTCGCAGTAGCATCCGAAGGCTCGTTGCGTTCACACCCGTCCTCTTTGTCCCTCACGTTTTTAGCTTCCTTTCTCCTTTTCTAGGCTCCTGCAGTCAAAAGGAACAAACAAAGATCACGTCAACAAACAAACAGGTACTAAAACGGCACCAGGGCACATAGGAATTCCACACAGAGAGCATCGGCGCGACATCCAAAACGCTTCGGCGTTCTTCGGGCAAAAACTTACCCTCCGTCTCTCCAACAGGTGCAACGAATCCACCCTGGGGTTTTGCTTAAGCATTAAAACATTAAAAAGGTGCGTCCCACCTGCTTCCTGTGAACCACCTCAGCCGGCAAAACTTCAGCACGAATGACGAGTTGGACGAGACTTTGTTCATTGTGATCGTTTATAGTTTATGATGCGATTCATTCAATTAAATTAGATCTGGAAAAACCCTAGATGACTAAAGCCACCATGGAGGATCTGGAGTCAGCGATGTGAACTCCCAACCTGGAGATAATCAGCTTGTTTTGTTGGGGTTTTTTTTGTTTGTTTGTTTTAAACTGTGTAGTTAAATCCAGGACTCGTCCAACAACGTAGACGTGTTGTAATTTAAGCTCCATGAAAGTTAAGTTCTCCAATTGTACCACCACCGAGAGGAGCCTGGGATGAGATCTGCCTTTGAAGTTTCTTAAACAAGTAAAGGCTTGTCCTGAAATAAATACACCCAAGGTGTGAGCAATTTATGATCCGAGCCTTTCAACCAGACAGGCTCGTCCTGTCGTCCTTCCCCCCTTTACTGCTTGAATTAGCGAGACTTCTTTTCCTGAAGACGTCCCCATTAAACCAGGACATCTGGGCACTATCTGTTTCTTCTCAGCCTCAAAAGAGACCATGAGAAGAAACCAAAGCCAACAAGGGGCTCTTTATCTTCACAGAGGATTTATGAAGATGCCAGAGACAGAGGAAAGGAGGATTAAAACAGACAAACAAACAACAAAAAAATAAATAAAAAGACAGAATTGGAGCTCAGGTGTGCGTGAATCGTTTTCCACATAATGATCATCTCAGGAAGATACCTGCGCTTAGGCTGGGGATAATTAACACACAGTACTGCAGGTCGAAGCTGAAAACCACCTCCGCCGCCGTGTCCGATACCACACTGATCAGACCGCGAGGTGTTTTCTGCTCACTTCTGAAAAGGAAGGACTAAAACATTTGACTTTGACAGGCCTAGTGTTCAGAACACGCCTTGTGGGGACATGATGAACCAACAGCGCTCTCATGTGTCCCTGTGAAACCTTCATGACTGCCTTTTGTGGGGGTTTTGGTGACGTGGAAAAATCTGTATGAAGGTGAGAAGGTGAGAGAACACGTGGATACGAGGGGACAGATCCACCAAGGCTTTAGAGTAAAATCTCGTCACCTTGGATACGGATCAGAGACGAGACGGGATGAAGAGCGAGGGAGTTATTCATGTGGTCAATAGTTATGTGGGATGTGTTCTTAAAAGGGTTTAGAAATTTTAAAAGAAATATTTGAAGTGCAAAATGCATTGGCGTTTTCGGATGACGGCTGAAGAAATAAATAAAATATTTTGAAAGAATGAATTCGTCTCCGTGGCATTTGAGTCATTTCAGTTCATTTGAGGTTTTATTTATTTGTTTGTTTGTTTCCATTTTCTCTTTGACTCGTATGTTAGGGTAAAGGATTAAGTCGTCCATTTTTTTTTAAAAATTTCATCCATTAGTAAAAATACAAATGTTGCTAGATTTAAAAATAAAAGAAATTTTTTTTTTATTAATAAAATCACTAAACTCGGAGACAAATCAGCTGAACAGAAATCCATCCATGAAGTTGAAATAGATCAGTCTCTGGGTTTGTTTGTTTTTTTGTTTAAAACAGCAAAACCGGTTTTAAACTCTTAAATCTGTTCCATTTTTATGATTATTATTATTATTCTGCCATCATCTTCATCCATTGCAAAAGTTTGTGCACCCCATGCCTTTCAAAAGGCCATACTACACAAAACTAGAACTCTCATACAAACATATTTCATATATATATATATATATATATATATATATATATATATATATATATAATCACAGTGGAACCTCGGTTTGAGAGCATAATTCGATCCGGAGACATTCTTGTTATACAAATCAC
>JAQMCW010138777.1:0-14824 GCA_030068335.1 Chrysichthys cranchii | reverse complement strand
GTTTGTGATTCAGATATTTCTTTAGGCCTTCAGAGAAGGCCTTGAAGGCCCTGATGGCTCACCACTGATATATATATGTAATCTTCCAATATCATCCGAATCTATTTTGGAATAAAACCTGCAGACCTCTGTTAAATGCTGGACACTGAAAATGAAGCAAAATTTCCCCTTCCAGCAGGATAAAGACTCAAGTCCATAAAGCAATGGCTTCAGAAGAAAAAAAAAAAAAACACTGGCAAACTCTGCCTTGCATGGGTGGGGTAATGTATAATGTCTGAGATATTGGAGTGAAATATCAGTCTTAACAGCTTGATATATGTGTAATACTAGACTTTAAATATGTGCATTTGTTCAGCACTGATGACTTGTTGATTAATTTATTTATGAGCCTGCACATGCATCTGTCTAGGAAACCACTCTAGATAATGCTTTACATTGTGGGCAAATAATCGTTAACTCATTGTGCTGTTAATTAGTCATTCATATCTATAATAAATATATTAGTTGGCACTTAGTTACTACTAGATTTAAAACGAGCTAAATAAATTTACTACTTAGCCGTTAATCACTGTGTACACTGAACTAAAAATTGAAGTTAGGATTATTTAACAGATTATTAACAGATTAAGTTATGATTATTTAACAGATTATTAACAGATTATTAACAGATTACTGCACAACTATTGTTTCTTATTCTTATACTTTCATGTATTTTAAGTAAAATATCAATTTCCAGTTAGTCGTCAACTTTTTACATTTATTGACATTCACATTATTCATTTTCGGTTACCTTCAGGTTTTCCCATCATTTAGTCATTCATTAGTAGCGTTATTATTACTTTAAAAACACAAATTGTATCCTTTCCTTGAATGCTTATGTATCTGTTTTAATACCCTTTAGCAACACAGTGGAGTAAAGTGCAGGGTTTATCGTTTATCGACCGATAATTGTGTAAAGATATACAGATTTACTTGCCTCCACTATAGTAAGTGTCCACAAAATGTCTTTGAATAGGAAAACCATCTGTACATTGTGGATTAAAGGATACGAACATTCGGCCTTCACACCCGTATGTGTTGCCACAAAGTTGGAAGCATAAAACTGTCCACTTGTATTTAAAAATTTCTTTCTTTTGTGTACATATTACCACCTTTTTTATATAGTGTTCTGTTAACTTGACTCTGAGAGAGCTCTGCACAAGAATTCCATTGTGCCTGCAATGTTGGTTTTATGCACAAATGGCAAATAAAAATCTCGTATCTCTCATATCGTATCTAGAATTTATTTGTATGTTGCAGCATCAAGATTCTGTTTCACTGAATCATATTCCAGCACGCATGACAAAGCACCTGTGAACAAAGTGAGTCCTATAAAGACATGGTTTACCAATTATGATGTGGCAGAGCTTGAGCTGCCTGCACTAAGCCCTAGAGAGAAGCCTTCTCAGAAGAGTCAAGGCTTTAATAGCAGCAGAATGGGACCAGTTCCATGTCATTGCCCATGGTTTGTAAAAAGATGTTCAGCAAACACATGGATGTGATGGACAGGTGTCCACAAACCTTTGCCCATATAATGTATGATAGAGGCCTAGCTAATGTATGTACTGTATCCATTTGGTAAAACACCACATCTGAATTTTATCCATACCCCATTTAATGTCCTACACTAACTGGGAGAAAAGTTCTAGTGTGATTCACAATGAAATGAGTACAGCCTAGACTTGGAAATGTAGACATATAGGCTCTCCACTGATCACTAACGCTGAAATATAATAATCGACACTATTGCTTTTATGCAGTTGCCATTTTTTCTAACGGCCAAAAGCAAGTGGCATCGGGAGCTTCTCCTTTTATCCTCAACATACCAAAATGCCACTTTTTTCCAAAACTTGCATTAAAAATGCCGATATTAAAAAGCTAGACATAATTCACATTAACAGAAGAAACATTATCAATGAAAGCAGGCTTAGGTTTTGGAGAAACCTAAGCACGGCATTTTCCACACAAGTGTCAAGGAGTAATTTGTCGAATCACTGAATCACTCGCAGCAAAACAAAGGTACTTGAGCGTCAGAGAAATATATTTTCCAAGCATATACCTTTTCAATGCATCATTGGTCTCCGTTTTCCTTAATCCATCTTAATCATTGTCAGACATATAATCAAGTATTTAGGAATGAAATCTTCACAGACCTTTAGGCTCAAAGGTCTTCATTAGTAAAAACAAGGCGAGGCCAGGCGTAGAAAGGCATAGAAAGCATGATATGTTGGAATAGTTCTATAGATAGGGGAAAGTAACATAGTAGCATAGGTTGTAGCTAGGAAATAAATTAGAGAATACATTTCTAAGGGCTTTTAGCATACCAAACAGAAAAAAAAAGCTTTTGAAAAACAAACATAAAAAAGCCTGGACATCCCTATGCATTTTAATGCTGTTCAGGTTATACTATGTTTACCATATCTGTTGCATTTGCAGACAATTATAACAAAAGACATGTACTAGTGAAAGAGGAAACATAATTTGAATAAAAAAAAACGACAGTTTTGGCATCGATGGCAGACATTTTGTGGCTACCCAACAAGAGTGCTGTTACATTGAATATCAGCACAGCTCTGATGTGGCAGTAGGTAATCACACCTGTGCTAATATTAACCACAACAGTACAATTGTGCACAAGTGTGATATTGCTTTTAGAGAACAGTTCTATAAACAAGAAATTAACATTGAGTGAAATTTGTCAATATGACCAAATATTTAGCTTATTTTTGCTCTGTCAATGAAAAATGTTCTAAAAGAAGCTACAGTTAGATAGAGCTTTATGCGTTGTCATGCAATGCACAGAATGAGTGCCCATAACATAACATTAACACAATAACATTTTCAGTGTAATGAATTGTTGCTAAAAGAGAATTTTATGTAGCAAACACAGACACACAGAGTGATAAACAGTACATTTCATTATTGCTGTTATAATAAATGGCAGCACACTTGGAAAGCACTAATTAAATTAGTAGAAAGGAAGCAACTGTTGTATAATTTACGTTTAACCACTGTCAGAAGTATGGGGTTTGTGTGGAAACATGCGCAAGCAGGAGGCAGCAATGATATCCAAACTGGTTGGCAGAGGTACAAAATCGACAGGCTAGCTCAGAATCTGGGAAACAGGCAAAGGGAAATCGAGGCACACACAGAAAATCTTAGACTGGGCAATATACTTAGAAAACCAGGAAACCAGATAACCAAACACAGGAAAACAAAGGCTTGGCCCAATAAGTATCAACTAATGCTTCGCAAAGCATGCGTGCACAAACAAGTCCATTTATATTGTTCTTCATGAGTTCCAACACAGAACACCGGTGTGGAGTCGTGTTGCCACCCACACGATGCATTAGGCATGCTGGGACTGCAGAAACCCGGAAGAGTCCTCCGTAGCACTGAATGCTGTATGGACCCTTGGGCATGTGCCACTAGTGAGCGAAGCCGGAGACAGCGTGCCCAGGAACTCAGGCAGGAACACAGAGACAGGTACAGGTCAGGGAGTTATATACGGACTCTGGCATAGACTCTGGTATTGGCTGTAACATTTCCTGTGACATTGACTGTGATGTTGGCTGTGACATATTCATGAAACCAGTGGGGGAACACTATAGGGAAGCTAACTGGCACAGAAACAGGGATAAACACTGGCATTGGTAACACATGACCCAATAGGAGCTGGAACAGGCTGCAAGACAGGAACAGGGACTGGGAAGGGTGCCATAACAGGGATTAGGACTGGAACAGGCACTGTGACAGGGACTGGGACTGAAACAGGCACCGTGACAGGGACTAGGACTAGAACTGGAACAGGCACTGTGGCAGGGACTGGGACTGGAATGGGTGCTGTGGCAGGGACTGAGACTTGAACTGGACCAGGAACAGACTCCTTGATTGAAACTAGAACAGGGACTGGCACCTGGAACAGAAACTGACACAGGAACTGGATCAGGAGCGAGCTCTGTGACAGGAGCTGCAGCAGGACCTGGAACAGTAGCTGAAGTGAGCAATACAACAGGAACTAGCACGTGGGAACTGGAACAGGTGCTGGAGCAGACCCCGTAACAGAACCCAGAACAGAAACTGGAACATGAATATGGACAGGAGCTGACTGTGCGACAGGGTCAGGAACTGGAACAGGGGTCAGCTGTGCAACTGGATCTGGATCAAGAGCAGGCATGGCAACTGGAACTGGGTCAGGAGATGGCTGTGGGACTGTATGTGGACCAGGAGCAGACTTCACAACTGGAATTGGGTCGGGAGCCATCTTTGCGACTGGAACTGGATCAGGAGTCGGCTCTGACTCTGTGACTGCGACTGGTACAAGAACAGGTTCTGGCTCTATGACTGCTCCTGGAACAGGCTTTGGCTCTGTGTGACCGGAACAGAAACAGTTTCTGAATCTATGGCTGTGACTGGAACAAGAGCAGGTGCTGACCCTGTGACTGGAACAGGAGCAGACTCTGACTCTGGGTCTGTGACTGGAACAGAAGTGGGCTCTGGCCTTGTGACAATGATTGGATGGCTTATGACACCATTACTGTGATTGGACCAGGATTCAAGAACTGGTGTGAGATCTGAGCGCAAATGGAACAGGAACAGACTTTGCTTCTTAGTCAGATGGAACAAGCTCATTAACCAGAATAAGCTCAGCAACTGAAGTACATTTTGAGGTTAGTAACACCTCAGAAACTGTCAAGACTGGTGCTGGACTGGACAATACTTGGAAAGACACTTGCTTGGATAATGGAGCTTGTCTTGCGACAGAATCAGGATCAGGAGCTGTAGCGAGCCTTGTGACTGGAAATGGAATGGGACTGGCCTTTGTGAATGGAACAGGAATACTCATGAGCTCTGTGATATCCTCTGTGACATGGAGTGAAACAGTGACAGGAGCCAGAGTGAATATTTTAACTGGAGCATACTTGGGATCTGGGACTGGCACTTGCTTTGCTACTGGAGCTTGTTCTAAGACAGGAGTTGGAGCAGGCTCTTTGATTCTGGCAGGGTCTGTGACTGTGACAGGCATCGACATGCCAGCAGGTTCTGGGACTGTGACTTGCGTTGAAATTGTGGCAGGCTGTGTGACTGTAACAGACATTAACTTTGTAGCAATCTCTTTGGCTAAAGCAGTCTCTGTGAATGTAGCAGACTCTGCTTGAACAGGCTTGGCTGTTTGGACAGACTTGGGAGCTTGAGAAAGCTGGAGAACTTGAGTAGGCTTGGCAGATTTTGCAGCCTTAGCATGCTTGAGAACTTGAGCAGGCTTCAGTTCTTCCTTTGTTTCTGAAGGCATCTTTGACTTAGATTCAGATGTTAACTTGGATTTGACTATGGGCTCAGATTCAGGTTCAAATTCAGGTTCAGACTTGGATTCAGGTTCAGGTTCTTGATGAGGATTCAGGCTTGGATTTGGATGCATGCTCTCTCTTTCTCTTGATTAACTTAGAAGGCTTTGGATTGGTTATCTCCTTCTCAGACACTGGATGCCACTCTGGAGCACTACCTCCTTCTTGGCTAATGGAGGGAACTTTGGAGTGATTGCCTCCCTTTTGAACTGCAGGAAGGCCTCGTAGAACCAATTAAGATTCTCCCCTTGGAAACTGCAGCAGGGGTTTTCAATGGAAATGAGGCCCTTGGCATATAGGCATGCTGGTCCAGTGAGACAATGTATCATCACCCTTACCTAGACATACACCAGGGGTTTGGGTTCCATGAGGCTAAAAAAGACTCCTTCCACAGCTCTGAACAGCTTTACTATTGGCTGATTGAGAGGTCCCAAAAATCTGCACCTCCATGGCTTGTTTTTCCCACCCAGCTGTAGACTAACATGTTACAAATAGACCTACATTTTGAACAAGGCATGGTTCTACGGTATGGGTTTTGCATGGATGTTCCTATCATGCTTTAAAAAATGCAAGTAAAATTTGTATTTAGTAGCAGTTGTTATGCGAGATGACATTTTATACAGCCTGACTTAATTTTCACTCAATAAACAAATATGTTTAAAGGCTTTCAGAAAGATCATTCTCTGTTCTGCATCTCAGAGTGAGGTTGCTAGCCCCATGCCTAAATAAATAAATAAATAAATAGATAGATAGATAGATAGATAGATAGATAGATAGATAGATAGTTGTGAGTGCATATGTGTTCACCCTCTTTGGTATATAACTCCTAAATAACATCTGGTCCAACCAATTAACTTCAGAAGCCACATAATTAGTTGATTAAGGTCCACCTGTGTGCAATCAAAGTGTCACATGATTTGTCACATGACAGGACACGTAGACCTGTTCTGAAAGGCCCCTGAATCTGCAACAACACTAAGCAAAAGAAGACAGCCCACCAAAACCCTCAGACCGGACAAGGAGGGCATTGAGAAGAGATTTACCAAAGATATAAAAGATAACACTGAAGAAGCTCCAAAGAGCCAGAGCAGAGATGGGAGTATCTGTCCATGGGACCACTTTAAGCCATGGACTTCACAGAATGGGGCTTTATAGAAGAGTGGCCAGAAAAAAATAAGAAAACACATTTTTACAGTATGTGGCAGACTCCTCATACACATGGTTTTCTGGCCATACAAGGCTATAGATGTGAGTTAGTTGTAATGGCACTATCTGGTGTCACCCAAATGAGGATGGGTTCCCTTCTGATTCTGGTTCCTCTCAATGTTTCTTCCTCTTGTCATCTTAGGAAGTTTTTTTTTATTACTATTGCTATAGGCTTGCTCATTAAGGATATCTATCTATCTATCTATCTGTCTGTCTGTCTGTTACATATATAATCTAATATAATAATGGAAGCACAACAGAAAAAATCCCGTGGACACAGGTCACCAAAACATGACTATCAGGCCAGGTGGTTGCCAGGAACACAGAGGGCTGGGCTAGGGAGACAGAGCACCCCAAGTCCAGAAGGGTGGTGATGAGGCTGCTGTTGAGTCGGATCTTGGTGAGAGGCTCCGGGGGGGGGGCAGCTCAGCATGAATGGTGCAACCTGCTAATCATAGCTTCACGGGGTGGTGCAGTTCCTGCTCGGTTGGTATCGAGATGTCACTGGCACTGCATCTGGATTGCTGGCCAAGACAGGGGTCTATTGCATGGGGGGCTATGCTATCCATGGCTCGTCTCATCTCCATGCACCATTCCTCTGAAGGCAGACCACGGACAAAGCAGTTGATGGCCAGGAGCTGAACCATCTCCTCAGCTGTGATCTCATGTGGGTGCAGTCGCAAATAATCCGCAGTGGCAAGTAATCCAGAGCAGCTGGTTGACTTGGACCTTGATAAGCTCAGCGGTGAAAGCTGAGGGCCACACGGCTGGGCATGAGATCACAATGTGTGAGGATCTCCGCTCAGTGGATTCCTCAGTGGGCAGTGCATGGTAGGTCTGCTGCACCTCTCCGGTCAGAAAGGTGCCTAGGTCAAACTGGCGATCAAACCCAGAACCTTCTTGCTGTGAAGTACCTTCTTGCTAACCACCACGCACCCCCATTTGAATTCTCTAGATGAAATTAAATTTGAACTATTTGGCCATCACGGGAAGTACTATGTGTGGTGCAAACCCACATTACCGTTACCCTGACAACATCATTCCCACAGTGAAGCACAGTGTTTTTCATTGGCAGGGACTGGAAAACTGGACACTGAAAAGATGGATGGCACTAAATACAGGGCAATTCTTAGGGAAAACCTGTATCAGACTACCAAAGACAATGAACCTAAATTTACTGCTAATGCTAAACTGGAGTGATTTAAAAGCTAACATTTAACTGTGTTAGAATGACTTAGATAAAGTCTAGGCCTCAAACCGATCGAGATATTGGGATTGCTGTACACCAATACAACCCGTCTAATTGAAAGTGCTGGAGTAGATTTGCCTTGTAGAGTGGGCAAAAAGCCCAGCGGCTAGAGGTGTTAAGCTAGTAGAAACATACTCCTGGAGAGTAGCAACTGTAATTGCAGCTCGAACTGGCATGGGCTCTACAAGTATATGAAAAATCTTATAATCCACCTTAATCCACTGGATTATCATCTGAACACATGCTTCACTAAAAGAGATAAGACATGAGGAAAATATAACCTTTTGTACAAAACAGTAGTCATGGTCAATATCACAAATATACAGTAAATATGCACATAACAAAGAGTGCAGTTCAACTAAAATGTCAAGTTGCACATCCGCTATGGGTAAATAATCTGTGAATATTAACTTGTACTGAATGTTAGTACAGACAATTTGTTATTCCCAAGCAGGAAATTATACATTATACATTAATGGTCTGTGTCAATATATCAAACCATTGTCTGTTTTTGATATTTTCAGACAAAAGCTGGCAACATCATGCTCCTTTTAAGAGACATGGTTTATAATTGATTAAGCTAATTTATCAAAAGATTGCAAACTAGAGTTATGTTATGCTTCTCACATAATCTGTAATTTCACACTAGTAGACTGACCTTTTAAAAAGTTCTTTCCCAGGAGCTAGTTTCCTGTTTGTCAGCCCATCTGGAGCTGGTTTGTAAGATGATGGACTGAAAGCTAATGAGCAAGGAAGGCAGTCAATTGTAAAGCATTTATCCTGACCTTTCATTGTAAGGCAAAACAATTTATTCCTAATATGATCATATTACGGACTTCTGCTTTAGCAAAATCAGGAATCTATTGGCCATCTATTTTTCTCCTTTTCATTTTCTTCTGTTTTCCTTTTTCCTTTCATAATCCCAGGATAAAGCCTGAGTCATCTTATGGTACTTTGTAGCAAACAGATTCTATTGCATAATAATGCACAGTACAGAACCTAATAATCAAGCCCAAAAAATATAAAATAGCAATGACAAATGAATACTATGGATCAGATTAATACAAAAGAAATAAGGACAGCAGTGTCAAAATGTTTGAGTCTATTACTAAGTGGGTTGTGTTTATATTTTCTTTTACCAAAATGAATACAAAATGGTTGAGTTGATGCATGTTACTCTCGAGAGCATTTCAAATGAAGACTTTTACATTTTTCTATCCATTTGAAAAATTATAATATGATATTACAGTAACTGTTGAAATCTTTTCATGTCTATAGCCTTATTTATTGATATGATATATGATCTTATAATATGCGTGATGATGATAAAAATGTGTATTAACATCCATAGTTACTCGTTGTATTTAAAAATGAACACCTGCTTCTTATTCATTTATGTCTTTGTAAAATATGCATTATCGATTTTACTCAAGCCTTTTTAAAAAAAATAAAAATAAATATATATATATATGTATGTAAGCTTGGATGAGAAATTAGTGCAGAAGAAAATGAATTTCTTAGAATTTCTTAATGAACCAGATCATGGTTCTGAGCTTAGCCATTTGCCTCCACCTGTCAAAGTATTTAAATCCAAATGAAGAAATACCAAAATAACAATAGCAGGAAGACGACAAGCTAACAACACTTGATGTAAATAAAGGCATACTAAGGTCTTGCAGAAACTGAGTGTGTTTACATGTGCTTATTAAATGGAGCACTCCACACTTGACTGAGAATGGCATTGCAATCGTCTAAAAGAAATTTATCTACACATGTTTCGGCAGCACGTGGAGACACGCATACGATACCTGTTTCTGCTGAAAAAAAAGTCTGTTGGGAAATTCCTGAAACATAAGACTAATCATGTTACTGTCGCCTTCTCACACTTTACTAAGCGCTTTGCTTTGTCTGTCTCTCTGACTAGTTCTTCCACTTTCCCAATTTATATGTAAATGTAAGGGTTCTTGACAACGGCAAGGCCGAGACAGTTTATTTGAACTCCTCAGAGGTCTATAAACCCAAAATAAATGCCACGAGTCCTTGATTTCAAGCATGGCCAAATAAATCATATGTATTTTTTTTTTATTCTAAAAGTAATATTTCAGAAATAACCACACTCTCCCTCCTCTAAAGCTGCTGATTACTTTTCATGCTGGTTTATCTACTTCCATTTTATAAAGCTGAATGCTTTAAGTAATACGTGAAGAGTAATGCCAGGCTGATTTCTGTCATTTGGCAAAGACTTTCACTTTGGTACTTTATAGAAAATAGTGCTGAATTACCAGCCCAGGGTCAACAATTCTAAGAAAAGCACAAGTTTATATTAAGGGGTGGGGGGGCAGCCACATTGCATTTCTTATACAGAGATAACCTTCTAAGCAGCACTTTAAATTGTGAGCAGTTCTTTCATAGGGGTGTGTGTGTGTGTGTGTGTGTGTGTGTGTGTGTGTGTGTGTGTGTGTGTGTGTGTGTGCGTGCGTGCGTGTGTGTGTGTGTGTGTGAGTGAGAGAGAGAGAGAGAGAGAGAGAGTACATTGATTTGATTAATTTTTGTTTTGCTTGTTATTTAGTTTTTATGAAAAGACAGGTCTTCAAGCTCCATTCAAAATTTCGAACATAGGTAACAAAGAATGTAAACTAGTAGTGCAAAAAAAAGGTGATTGTTAGCCACATTACAGCAGTTACTTTTTTGTTGACTAGGATTGTATTTTCTTTTTATATATATTCCACAAATTGTCAGCTAAGTTAGCAGTTACTTATGTTCCTCTATAGTGCTTCATAGCTTGTATAGCTTGTATCTTCAATCGTTATACCTCAAAATAGAGTCTGGGAGACCCTGATCGATCTAAAGTGATCAAATGTTCATATTCACTGTGTAAGGAATAAACCACAATGGCATGGCTGTTACAGAAAAATCATCAAGTGCAATAAGAATTTGACTTCTTTTGAAAATAATGAGTTGATACTTTCTTGAATCCACCATTTCTTTCTTCATAGAAGAACTGATGGGCTTTAGTCCTCCGCTATATTAAATATCTGATTAGCAGTGTTAATGTACAGTACATGAACTGAGGTGGCTGTTTTAGCACTTTAGGCAACAGACTTGCATTCAAGTAAAAGCAGCATTACCTAGGTTTTTGCTGTGTTGCTTGGCTCCAGTTGTTTGTCGCAATAGGATTTGTAATGTATGCTTCAGGTACTGGTGTGCCTTGCTTTTAAGTATGGAACACTAAGTAATGGTGGCAGTTACTGAATTAATATATTGAATTAAATATTGGCCGAGCATTTTGGGTGGTTTTGGGCAGTTTTTGAACAGTTAGCTGAAAATCATTAGCTCTATCTATCTGGAAATCATCTGCTCTATCAACAATAATCCAAGCACACAGTTTTCCTAAGCGTATTAAATAGAATTGCTCTGCTGTATCAGGCTTCTCTTTATGTTGAGACTTGTCTTTGTGCTGATTCTATGCCTGATGCATAAAATGAAGCCTTAATAGGCTAATATTATAATACCTTTTCCTGTTCAATACAATGAAGCTGAGCTGTGACAATGTTACCTTTTTTTTTTTTTTTGCTTAATGTTTTGCTTCTTTGCTGCAGGTTTGCCCTGGAAAACCCCTGCAGCCAACTTCAGCTGAGAGATTCCAGGAATCCCACCCCCTCTGCTAGCTCTTGAGGATTAAAGGCTGGTAAGTTTTCACTCATGTGCTGCTTTCATCCTCTCTTCCCAAGGCACTGTCAGCTCGATTGTAATTACCTGTTTTATGCCTTTTGACCAGAGGATGATGTCTATTTAATCAATGCTTGTCACTGCAATTTCATGTGAGAATTCCTGATTCATGATGTCCACCTGCGTCTTCCATTCACCCATCCTGTGCTCCCTGGCTCCTTAACCAACGTTTCACCTGGTCTTAGGAAACAGATGAAACTTGGTCTATTTAATTAATGTTTTTGCCTGTTCTTTGTTTGTTCCAACCCAAATGCCAGCTAGGCCAGCACCTCATCATGTCGTCCCTGAAACTTCCCATTCATCAAGCTGGAAGAGAGAATGCTGCAGTATGTCTGGTCTGTGCTCTTCCATGCTCCACACCTTCTGTCAGTTCAGAGATCTCTTCTGTACATTTTCCATTATCTCTACTGTAGTTTCCAAGCTGTTTCATCTGGATCTCTCTTTGCACCATGCCATGACCCGCCCCCAGGTTTGCTTGGCCTAGTAACCCAGTCCAGTCCAAGTCTACCGTGGTTCACTGGAACAATAATCTCAGCACAATGCAGCCACTTCTCTGTGTCGTGGAAACTTTCCAGCTACCTAGAGAAAAATAAACAGCCCAAAGAATGCTACAAGTACAGAATCAAGGCTTTATTGGTGGAATCTCCCCATCTCCAATACAAGCCTGAGAAACAGTCTGCAGCCCGTTTCTGACTCGCATTTCAGAAGGAGCACGTTTTATACCACAGACATGAAAACTCTCCAATATCTGCTTCTCTCAGTGTACTGCCGGCTGATCACTTGAGACCTGTCTGGATGTTCATATCAGCCTGGCGATTGCAGACATCCTTGGTGTCAGACAGCGTCATGACCTGAGGTGTTTGAGCCACTGTGTAAGGCCAATTTAACAAAAGATTTCTAAGACCATCTAAGACTAAAACCATCTTCGGAGGAAGTTAATAGCTACTTAACGTCAGTACAAACATACACCATGAAGCCACAGGAATTATTAAATAGACACTTGCTTGGCTAGGAAAAAATACACATAAAAAGCTAACTAGGATAACATGCAGCACCAAATGCCTTCAATGATCATGGGGTGTTAGGAAAGGAGGGGCATTGTTGTGGAAGCATAACTGTAGGATATTGTAGTTGAGGAAAGAAATACTGAAAGATTAAAGTTGTCTTCCAGTGTGGTCTATCATATCAAATAGAAATGCTGATTTTATGAAGTGTATATCAGGAATGATTTACATTTTAACAAACTGTGTATTGCCCAACCTCATCCCCATTGGCCACTCTAATACCAAAGGTGATGGAAGTCCACGCATTTTCTATTATCAGAGCCATGAACTTTTAGGATCATGTTGATTCAACATTATTGTTAGAATTAGAGAGAGGTCATGTTTTGACAATAATTTTGCTGTCCCTCTGTAGAACTGGTACAAATCTTGCATTAGATTGGCATCTATCAAAAACATGCTAATCTTTGCCAAGGTATACATTGTTGGGAGCAGCAATCATGTTGAATTAAATGCTATGCATTGTGTATTTTTGTCAGTTTAAATGTTAGGAGTTGAAACCATGACAATATCTTAAAGCGAGTGAATTAACAATCATCTAGATTACTTTCTTTCTTGAAGACAGCACACGGAATAAGAATTATAAGCTAAACTTCAGAATATGTTAAATATTAAATCAAAATCACAAGATAAATTCTCGAAATAGTAGTGAGAAATTTAAATAATGAGAAAATGTAAATAATTTTACACTATGTATAAATTATGTTACGTTAAGCACGATAAATTATGTTATGCCAAAATAACAAATAATATCTTGAAATAAGCTTGAACCACATTATTGTATTCTTCATCATGAGTCACAGGAACCAACAGGAAACAGATGACCGTTGAATTTTTACTGTACAGTAATGATTGCAAATACAAAGCAATTTCCACAAGCCAACACAAATATTTAGGCGTTTTAAGTGGGTTAGTAGTTGCACAGTAGTGCTTCTTATTTTTTACGTGAAAGTTATTAGAAGTCTTATCATTTTGTGTTGATAAGGCTGTCATAATTAGTCACTTGTAGCGACTTTTCTTTATTTTAGAATTGAACACTTTGGAACCCAGTGGTTTGCATTAAGTAAACAGTTCTAATCTCAGGCCTGGGTACAAAGGCCTCACACATATATGATAACCTGACTGCTAATGCCAGTTTTATAGTGCAGTGAGATCAAGCAATCTCCAAATTGTTTCAAAAAGCAAAACATCTAATCTCCTGCAAATCAATGAGATCAAGCGATGTAATCTCCTGCAAAGCATTTCCCAAACCTCCATATTACTTTGCTGGCTTTTTAGCTTCCTGAGGCAAAAGGCTGACAGCACTGATATTTGTAAGGTTTTTAAAGTGCCAGGCAGAGAGCAGAGCAAATCCTCTTTGATTTGAGACTGTGAAGGCAAGACTCTTTACTGCAGGAGTATGAAATGGTGTGTACACACATAAATACCCAACTTGGTGTACTTTGGAGACAGCCAGAGGTGGTGATCTGTCTCTGGAGGTTGTCTAATCTTGGATGTCTAAACACACAGAGAAATGTCACACCACAAGAATTTGGATAGTGAAACATTAGTCTCATTGTTCTGACAGCTTCAGGAACAGAATAAGGCAGCTGTCTAATCTTAATTTGTCCCTTGTCTCATCCATAATTTCTAACATGTCTAACAAAGAATGAAAACTAACAGACAAGAAAACAATGATTTAGCCACATTAACAGTTATTTGTCATAGTGTATACTAACTGGAAACCACATTAGTAGGTTTGTTACTTTTTCCATATTCCACAAATTGTCAGCTTCATTTATAGTAACTTGTATTCTTTTAGAGCTTTAATAACCCTAACCCGAACTCCAGGAAGATTAATGAAGATGAATGAATAAAGAGTACAACTAATCAACTGTCAGTGGCTTTGTTTATTTTAATTGTGACTTTTTACTACGTGGCCTTGAAAAGCTACATACATTCTTTACTTGCAAACAATTCATACATTCTTGGTCAGTGTAAATCGAAGACTAGCTGTATGTGTGGTGTGTGTTACTGCTGTGGTAATATCAAAGCCCAGTGGCGTCATTAGCATTCATTTTGGAAATGGTTGGCCATAGCCAATATGTGTAAGGAAAGGATGTAGAATGCTGAAATTGCATTTGCTTATCTATCTATCTATCTATCTATCTATCTATCTATCTATCTATCTATCTATCTATCTATCTATCTATCTA
>JAQMCW010138772.1:0-14825 GCA_030068335.1 Chrysichthys cranchii | reverse complement strand
ACTGTCCAACACTGATGATTCATAAGTCTTAGTTCTCTATATGTTGTTCTCTCTCTCTCTCTCTCTCTCTCTCTCTCTCTCTCTCTCTCTGTGTGTGTGTGTGTGTGTGTGTCCATGGCTGGGAGTATTCAGATTCAACTATGGTGAATCCATTAACAGCAGACGGGGTGAGCTTATGTAACCAAGAGTGAGTTATGACCCGGCTCTGAATCTGGCAGTCTTCTTTAAACGCTATAATCGCTCTCACTCTCTCGCATCAGGTATTTCTGAAATGGCCTTATGGCTTCTCTACACTAAAAACCAGCTTGGATTCTATCTCAAATTTTCTCTTTCAATTTCAGAGAGTGGCCTTTCACTCTTCATATTCAATATAACGTTCTCCTTCATTGCTGAACATCAAGCATATACACATATAAGCACGCCATACGTTAAAAAGGTCTCTCTGATGAGCTCACAGGCATGCCAGTATTGTACATTTTATTATAAATCTAATTAGTGACCGACTCATATACTGTAGATCTACTATTTCTGTCATTACATTCCTGAAGTGTATGCAGACACACTGCACCCAATAAATAAATAAACAAACAATTATTATTATTATTATTATTATTAATTATTATTCTTATTATTAACAATAATAATAATAATAATGATGATGATGATGATAATAATAATTCATACATTGGATTATTAACAAACAAATTATTTTTTAGTATTTGGATTTAGTAATAAATACACTGACCACTGTCCTTTTTTGCTAAGATCCCAAATAAATTGCACACAAATTTAGCGCTGCATGTGATTTGCAAAGAGTAATTGTGTGAATGATATCAGATACAAAATAAGGGGAAAAACAACATTTGAATAAGTTTCATATGATTGTTCTTGATAGCTTGGTTAAGTTAAGAGACTCCTGAAATAGTAGATGAAAAAAAATCCTGCCACATGTGCATCACCACTGGACAAATAACGTAAACTTTCTTATTATATTGAGATTTGAGTTCTCATTATTTTTTTTTAATCTTTTATTGAAAATGACTTGGTTTTGTTTTCAATGAAAAAAAAATGTGTCTGCGAATATAATACCTGCCCTACAGATGTATGCTGCATACCATTGAAGTGACTGACCTGCTGTTAGATCTGCAATTCGAATCACCCCAAAACGCCCTGAATTAAACACAGATTAAAGCAAACACCCAGAACAGATAATACGTGTTATTTTGCTCATGTGAAAGATGCTACCTTCTGTAGATTAGGTTCGTAAATTCCTGTAGCTTGGATGCTTGCAGGTACTGTAACATGTTCACACGCAAATCTTTAGAAAATCATAGCCTCAATGTTTTTTTCCCCCACATTTTACACATTGGAGATATATTTGTGTAAACATTTTTTTTTCTTCAGGTTACATACATGCAACTTTCTAGAGGTCGTGTAGAGTCCATTGTATCTGACACCAATCCTTCTTCCACCATGTTTGCAAATCCCTTGAATAGGCATTCTTTATTCACATTACAAACAGATGGCTGTGTTTTTGCTGGATATATACAACGCCTGCTCTATATGAGATCATTTCCCTGTGCTGAATACAGTCCCTTTTGTCCACAGACAGGAGGAAGTGAGGTCATTAGGTCGCTGATCTGTTCGACCCTCCAAGTGTTGATCCTGAAAACAAAGTTTGATGGTGGTTCATGGTTTTGCACCGCTGCCTTTTTTACTGTTTCCATGATAGAATATTTTGCTGTATTTATTGCTTGACTTCAAACTTCTTATGAGCCCTGACCAACCTTACAGATTTATAAAAGCAGACCTGTATTAACACTGAAAGCATCTTCTTAAGATTCTTAATCTTGGGTATGTACACGGTGGAACATTTGGCACATTATGTTAAGAATAATAAAAGACCACATCAACCATGGTGGCCACTTGTGCCAGCTTGTTGGTGTACCCTTAAGCTGTGGAAATGCCTCCTGTGTTTTCATTTCATGGCACTCCAGGGATGGCTTACTGCTTACACTCTGAGCCTCTTTGATCGAGGGTATGGTGCTGCTTCATTTTAGTATTTTTCTATCACTCACACGCTGATGGGGAAATAAGCCGAGGCAGTGATAGAAGAGTTGCAGAGGGACAGAAGAACTCAGCCACAGGGAAATTAGAGTGTGAATATTTTATCATATTAGGAATGTTAGGAAACTAATGCTGCACAAGGAGCTGTAGGGTATGGCTTCTCACTAACACATGGGGAGTCACATTCTCCAGCCCTTACAGGCAAATTGTTTACAGGTTCACGTTCTGTAATGTTAACCGGAGCAAAATGGACCAGTTGTCAACCATTATTTGTGGCTATTTGTTTCCTGTAGTTTATTACTCAAAAATGCTGCATGGCAGATTTACTCTGTTAAAGGGTTTAGCAAAAAACCTCCTGAGCAAGAGGAGCACCTTTTCCTGAGAAATTCTGTCTGAGCCTAAGCTCTATCAGGCTGAGGCTCGAGCATGTCTACTTGGATTTATTTAAATACATGTGTATTATACACACATATTATTAGCATTTGTTGTTTTACAAAACATGTCTTCCTATGGAATTATTTTACTCTTAAAAAGCGCAAATTAAAAACTAAAAGTGCAATGTGACGGGGTTTTTTGTTTATTTTTGTTTTTTAATCGAACGTGGTGCTTGTGAGATATTGGTTTTTATAGAGGAAATATATAAGGAGACTTAAGGAAATATTTCATGATCAATATTCCAATGTTGCAGTATAACTAAAAATAACAATATTTGGGACATCAGTTGGTATGGAAAATGATGACAGGCAAGCAGGACAAGCCAAGCCAACTTTATTTATAAAGCACTTTATGTACAGCAACCACCTACCAAAGTGCTGAACATTGGGATAAAATACATTAAAATAGAATAAAATAAAATAAAATAAAATGCGATGACAAAAAATAAAAATAAGACATTTCAAAACATAATAAAATACGATGGCAAAAAATAAAACAATTCAAAACATAATAGAATACAACCACAATTAAACATCAATAAGAACAATGCACTCAAAATAAAATCAACGTCTCACACTGGGTCAAAAGCCAGGCAGAAAGGATGGGTCTTAAGAGTGGTTTTAAAAATGGGCAATGAAGAGGCCTGTCTGATGTGTTATCACACAAAACAACCTCGTCATCACCAGAGTGGAACAAATTTTTATTTCATTCTGTGTTATGATGATAATAAATCAAGTTAGCAAGCTAGGTTAGTGAACTAAGTACTAGCCAGGATTGGTAAGAGCATTGTCATGGTTACAGTGCTGGTGAATGATAGTAATGACAGTTCCTGCTGTTAGTTCCTTAGCCAGTAGTGTTTGGTGTACTTTATTTATATATAGTCTATATATACAGTTTATATCTGTCTAGATATAGATAGATACAGTAGATAGATAGATATTGATATAGATATATTTTTTTCATTTCAATGTGCAGTTCATTAACAGTTGTTGTTTATAAAAAATACAGAAGCTGCACATCAGATAAATTTGCTTCTATCATCATCTTTCGTTATCTACAGTTTTGTATTTTGTGTTGCTGTTGGATCAGAATACCCTCCTGTTATGTTTGTTTCTATGTAATATATACATACAGGGGGGGTTGCAAATATTTGAAATGAACCATTTTCTTTTTATATGTTGATTACACTTATTAAGCCAAGCAAAAGAAGTTTCATACCGAAAAAATACTTGTAACTATTTCTTAACATTAAAATGGGTCAATTTGACCCACAACATAACATTAGAGTTAAGGCAAAATGTGTCTCCACACTTCTCTTTTCTGCAAATACCATACCAGTTTTTTTACTACAGGGTGGGCCAGGAAAAAGTAGCCCACCTCTAGCGATGGGAAGATAAGTTGAACGAGCAAATAAATTATTTTTATTCACTTAAACAAAAGTCACAACAGATGCTGAAAGTGGTCCCTGTTCACATCTATGCACCTACACATCAGGCGACAGATACAGGGAAAGGGGCTACGGCCTCCTCCAAAGAGCGTGGCACTGGTATTGAAGGCGGGCTAATTTTTCATCACCCAACCTGTACATTAGCTCATAAATGATCTAGATGTATAGTCAAAATGTTTCTAAACTCATATGATTGCATTAAAACTACACAGCAGCCTTAAACAAATTAAGGGTCAGTATTGGGTCCAGTTCCATTTCTCCGGTAGTTTCAGTACCACCTCTGCATTTCTTTTAGTGTTTCCAATGATGCCCTATGAATCTAAAAAAAAAAAAAGCTACTGAATGCTTTTGAAATATGGATTGAATTAGAACATTTGGAAAGCATGAATTCACATGGAAAGCGACAGGTAAGTGAAACAAGCCACATGTGAATAGATTTCTGTGGTGTTTTTACACTTCAGTCACATGCTCAAGTGCAACACAAATAGACATGGTGCATAAAAAATATATCATATATTTGTCATACTACTCTTTCGGGTGTGTTTTGTTGATATTTGTGAGACAGATGAAGAAAAACACACAAAAAAAGCTTTTCGTGAGAACTGATGTTAAGATTTTGAATGATGTCAAGTGCCCGGTTTTTGTTTTTGCTAAAAACCTGTCATATTACATCACTATTTGTTTTATGATTCTGTATATACACACAGGTTACAGGGTGACACCACAATGTTTATACAGTCTCTAATAATTAACACCAAATTATTGTGCATGAGATCAAACTTAGACAAGAAACACATTAGGTCACTTCCTGTGTTTATTTTAAAATCATAAAAGGTTAGATTTCTATGTAAACACTGAAAACTACGAGCTGTGAAAAGAAAACTCCTCCGGTAACCACTACGATGCAAAGACTTCTGCTACATTTGCTTTCATTTAATTTCAACACGACTCGATTGCTTTGCTATGAGCAACATCACTCTCTCAAACTATTCCTAAGCTGCAGTGTTGAGTGATAAGATTTGCCCAGCACACATTGCACTTTCAGAGTTCATGTTTTATTGGTGCTTAGCTAAAATGTCCCACAGGGTTTAATAAAACGCATCGTAAAGCTCAAGCCTGGAGAAAGAAGCCTGTCGTGGATAAAGCTACTGCTCTCTCTGGCATTCTTCAGCCTGAATTCTCTCTCAGTCACTCAGGCTCATGAGCTGTGCTGCCTAACTTAACATTATTCCAACTGAATTCATTCATGTTGTTGACCATTATGTCTTTATATTAGGCTGAAATCGTGGCTGCGCCTAGCTCCTATCCAGTCCCATAACACTGACGCTGATTCTTGAATCAACACTAATGACAACTGAGAAATTATCTGAAGTAAAAACAAATCGCTCAACTAAAGCTTGCTAGTTAGAAGACCAGATTTTTTTTTTCTAGCATATAACAATGTACTTATTTCATGTTCTGCAACTGGTAACAGTGGTGGTGGATCCATGGCCTATCCCAGGAATATTCAGCATGAAGCAAGTGTACATCCCAGATAGGAAACCGGTCCATCACCTGGCACACTGTTTCAGTCCCACTCCTTGCCTGACTTCCTGTTTCCAAAGGAAATGCATCAAGATACAGAATCAGTTCATGAGCCTCAATCATTTCACAGGAATTTCTAATCAAAGACAAGCTGAATATATTTTTATTGATATGAGTTTACACAAAAAGTAGTATTTGTGTTTACTGATGTTTTTTAATGAAATGTACACTAAATAGTGTGTTGCTAATGAGCATTTAAAGCATGACTAAAGAAAAGTCATATAAATAGAATTAGGGCATTAATGAATGTTGACATTCAGCTGAGGTCAGGCTCGAAATTGTAAATGAAACCCTTGTGTTCTACCTACTATGTACTACCTACTTATGATGATAATTTCTTGCTCTCATTCTCCCAGACATTTGTAGCTCTTTACTGCAAACTTTGAACTCTAAATTTTGAACTCTAAGAAATATGCTATATAAATTATTATTATTATTATTATTATTATTATTATTAGAGCTCAAATGCATGTTTAAAGAAGCAAACATGTCTTGGGTGACATTTGGAGTAATGCAGAACATTGTTTTGGCTGACCTTCTCCTTTAATGGCCTGTAAAGTCTGGTGAGATCATGCTTGTGATTTTGGACTTAATAAATAACTTGGATTTCACTTGGACTTTTTGCATTGTACACTGAGCCAGTCTAAATTCCTGAAATGGGTGTATTTATCTCAAATGGGTAAAGGATTATTGTAAAGGTCATTCCTGGAAATCTATTTAATATCACTTGTTTGTACCTTGCAGATATTTCTTTCTTGCTAAACACACATAAGAGCAGGACGGACTCTCTCTCTCTCTCTCTCTCTCTCTCTCTCTCTCTCTCTCTATCTCTATCTCTCTCTGTCACTCTCTCCGAGAAGCCTGTGTAGAAAGCCTGGTGATTAGGGAGGACTGATTTTCTGCAAATCATCAACCTCATGTTGATTCAGCTGCCTGCACAAACGCTCTGACCCATGGACGGGGGGCTCCCAATGACCACACCCACTTCCTGCTCTTCTGACAGCTTTGACAGGAACGTGTGTAGTGTTTTGCACATACCGTATGCATGTAGCGTTTCATAACAATGCACCATTAAGTAGGTTTCAGATCATTAGACACAATTTCAGATTTAAATATAATTACTTTAAGCATCTAGTGCAGTTGTGACTGCTGTAATAATGTGGATTGTCCTTTTTCTTGACTTTAGAACATGGTTTCATTCCAAGATGATGATTTCCTGATTCAGAGAAAAAGGTTCTCCAGGACTTTTTTGGAATAGAGAGTCCCAAAGTAGCTTTAGATCCATAATCAGCGAGTTGGACATGACAGTGGCAAGGAAAATCTCTCTGAGAACACAAGAGGGAGAAACACTGAGAGGAACCAGACTCAAACAGGAACCCATCCTCTTCAGGCTGTCACTTGATAGTGGGATTGTAAATTATTACTCTTCTACAAGAGTATACAGTAAAATCAAACAATACTAAGTGTTCTGAAAAGATGTTGAGTCTAACAGCATCGTGAGTCCTGGGATGAATACAAGGCAGTCTTTACGATTACAGCAGTAGACCTTAGGTACATTCTACAGTAACGTGTTTTATCCAGACTATAAGTTGAAACAAAGGTGAAAATTGGGCAAGAAGTGTTTTGGGAAAGTGTAAACCTTGTAGGAATTGGGTTTAACCTTCTGGAAGCAAACGCTGCTCAGGAGCAGCATGAAATATGCATATCCACTATGGGCCTCACAAATATTTCTTCCCTGTATAAACAAATGCTGCTGATGAACCTCAGGTGTAGGCTCATCTAAATCATTTAGGATCTTGGCTTCCAGAGGGTTTACATTTTATCATTTTATCTACGTTTTAGCATATAATTTGTGCCAAATGGACCCATTTGCATGTTTAGCATATGTTAGAACAATGATTTCAGATTTTATGTGCATAGTTCAGTTTCACACAAATGTGAGATAAATGAAAGCAAAAATGAATGCATTGTATAGTCCTGAACTGAACATAAGGATTTAAATAACTAGACTACTTTATGCATAACAACTGAAAACTATGATTCAGCTAAATGTTCAATCCTCCATGATCATGGTGGGAAAAATACTCCGTTTGCTACTTGAGTATATGTTTTACTGTGACTCTAATGTTTATGTCTGGGCTTTGGATTTGACAAGACCTGCTTGGTGGATGATGAATTGGATCAACATCCTGAGCTTCCCAAGTCACTGGATTCCAGTTCCAGGAGATGAAAGGCTAGGTTCAGTGTCAGATGGACAGGACTGGTGTGCTTCTTTGAAGCTTCTCTTTAGGGGGTCTTTCAGGCAGCAGGCTGGGACAAGCTACTCGCAGATCTAAGAAGAACTTTAGATAACCTCTGTGGGTAGCAGTCTACGTGGAAAATACATTTTTCCTGTGAATGGATTTCCAGTATATTAGTCTTCAATCGTTAGACCAATCACAGTGGAATCAGGGCTTCACCTTGTACACGTCTCACCTTTTGTGCTAAGCCTGTAAATTAAAATGGGGATTTAAATATAAATGGATAAATTGTATATAGCTATAGCTTGGTTATCCAATTCAAGACCAGTTGTTATAAGACAACAAATGTTTACTGTTCAGTGGATGATGCAGTTAACATGGGACTGCACTACATCCTGCAGCACATTGGCTCCTCAGGGGCATATGCTAGGGCCTTGTTTGTGGACTTCAGCTCGGCGTTCCACCATCGTCCCAAAACTCCTCCACTCTAAACTCTCCCAGCTCCCTGTACCAGCGCCCAGCTGTCAGAGGATCATGAACTTCTTGACAAACAGGAGGCAGCAGGTGAACCTGGGGGAAAACATAGACAATCAGTACTGGTGCCCCCCAGGGATGTGCCCTCTCCTCTCTGGTCTTCTTCCTCTACACAAATGACTGCATGTCAAGGGACCCGTCTGTTAAACTTAAACTGCAGACAACATAACGTCAACATAACGGCCATCAGCCTCATCAAGGATGTTGATGAGTCTGCATACCGAGGAGAGGTTGAACGGCTGGCCCTCTGGAGCAGTCAGAATAACCTGGAGCTGGATTTGCTCAAAGCTATGGAGATAACAGTGAAGTTCAGGAGGAGATCCCCACCATTGCTACCCCTCACCTTACTCAAGGTGTCTGCTGTGGAAACCTTCAGGATTCTGGGATCTACAGTCTCACAGAACATGAAGTAAGCATCCGACATAGACACAATTGTCAAAAAGGCCCAGCAGAGGATGTACTTCCTGAGCCAGCTTAGGAAGTTCATCGTGCCTCTGGAGCTGCTGATCCAATTCTACTCTGCAATAGTACAGTCTGTTCTCTGCACATCCATCACTGTCTGGTTTTGATCAGACACCAAACAGAACAGGAATAGACAGCAACGGATGGTCAGGACTGATTCAGAACTTATGCGTATCCATATCCAGAGTCAAGAAATGTGCAGGCAACATCACTGCAGACCCATCACACACTGGTCACAACCTGATCCAACTTCTCCCCTCTGGTAGGCATTACACAGGACTTAAGAAAATGCTGAGTTGACTTAATTTCCCCCCAAATTGTATTAAGTGTAATTATTGACTGAAAAATCCATATTGGAACTATTATGAGATTAAAATAAGAAACCAGCATAGCCATTTGTGCCAACAGGAGGAAAGTGAAACTTTTCCTAGGTTACTACTGACTTTGCGTCGGATTACTCTTTCACCATCAAATTCTCAAAAATCTTTAACTTATTTGAGCATAATTGCCCTCAAGAGTGATTAGATTTAGATTTCTTCCTAGACTTGCATTCTATTATACACAAATACCTTAAAAATCACAAGACGTCCACAGTGCTTTAGCCATCAGTCCTCAGTGACTAAAAGCCTATCCCATAATTTCAACCCAAATGGCCATAATCATACTGGACTTAAAAGAAAATCACCTGAAAATTTGAACTAGGTGCTCAGTTTCTCTCTGAAAGAGCTCCAGAAATTCCTGCTGTGTTTCATGGCTCTGCATGTGCACAGATGTAGTTTCCCATGGTTCTAATCTTGATTAATCAGCACTGAGTTCTGCAGTGATGGCATTTACACTGTAAGAGGTATACAGGGATAACAATCCCACAATTAGGCCCTTTCAGACTGGCCTTCTGAAGTCACAGGCCTGATCTGCAGCATTATTTGGATGTGATGAATACTCAGGAGAATAGAGTAGTACTTTTCTTTCTCATGGTGTGCCAGAATCAGATCCTGGGGGAAATGTGCCATGCCATGATTTCTCTGCATGTTTCACTTGCGTTCTGAAAGAAGTCTTTAGTCTCCGCTGTGCAGGTCTGAGTTTTTTCAATAAGTTACACAGCTTAGCAAACTTCACAACGCCATGAAGAAGGCCTTCTCCTTAACATTTGAAATCCATCTTCATGGAGGCTTAATAATACTAATGGCTTTTCAAAGGGAGAGTTCCCCAAAAGAAAACAGACCTAATAGGTAACAAGCATGAAATAAAGGGTATATAAAATATGTTATGATATACTGGGGGGAACAAATTCTTTCTACACCGCATAACAAAAAAAAAAACCTCTGGTGTTACTAGATGTACTGCTTAATACATGTTTTAAAATGAACAGAAAAGGTCCTTAATTATTAGCTGTAAATTGTGCTAGCTAGTGAGAGATGGACGTTTGTGGAGCTTTGTTAATCTCTTGTTAAGACTTTGGAGAAAATATAACAGTAGGTTAATGTCTGTAATATAGGAAGTACAGTCATACTTTTGAAACCATAAATACTCTGGTGTACCGCAGTGTAGTTTCTGAAATATATTTAGCATTAGCTGTTATCTCCCAAAACGCTAATATTACCATTATCTGATCAACTGAACTGGAACCTTCTTTTTTTTTTTTTACAGAGATTTTTTTTGTTGCAGTGTTTTGTAGTCTATATTGAGACACTTACATTCAGGGTATTTTCTGTTATGCATCATTATGTACAGTATTATTGTACATCCTTGGTAGCAGCTATGCAGTCCCAACCACATTTCTCTCTCTCCAAACTTGCCACACCCTTCAGATTAGTAGGACAAAATCAGACAAGCGCATGAGACTTTGAGAAAAATACAAGCTGAAAGTGCACTATCGCATGCTCTGATAACTTTCCAACAAACGAACACCAATATTTCAACATTTTTCTTTGACTTGTACTCAAAGTGTGTCTGGACATGCCTCAGCTTGGATCTTCCTTTGACTGATCTATTGAACAGTGCTGCAGTGTCTGATTTCACCAGCCTCTGCTGCAGACCACTGAATACTCACTCACAGACCAGAGCTAAAAACATAGAAAGTGTAGATAAACTTCACTGGTGTGGGAGGAAGCCCGAGACTGGGAAAGAATAACTGGACCAAAAGGCTTTGTTGGAGAGTTTGAGTTTTCCATACTGAAAACCTTTTCATGATGGTACAGTAAGAAGAAGACATATCTGGTTGTCTGTAAGCTATAGAAAATAATTGGACTACTGGACAATACAAGATGTAATTTACCAGTTAAAGAGAACATGCTTATTTCTAAAGTGTGCACTATTATTTACTCTATAATTTGTTCATGGACGCAGACTATTCCCATGAAAATTCAATTGTGGTGCCTTATTTCACAACCTAATTTACTGGCATCAACCATGATTACAGGAAACTGGGATTACAGAGAGCAGCAAAGCTATCCCATCATAAGTTATTTGATTTGACAAGTGAAAATGACTATCTTAGATATGAAATGCGCTTGCACTTTTACTACAAAGCTGATGATGTCTGATTGTTGTTTTATTTGAGCAATATTCTGGGTCATAATAGTAGTGCCATATCATTAGAAAATATCTATATCTGTATATCTGTGGCTGCCATATTTAACCCTGAAGTGGGCTTTTTTTTTTTATAAGTAATATCACACGAGTAAGAGTGATATTAAGCAATTAATGGTTCATATCATTCTGACATTATTAAGCAATGACATTATTAACCAAAATCACACGAGCAAGAGTGAAGTTAGACTGAATATCAGCAGGGCTGTGATTTGGCTGTAGAGACGGTAATCCCAGCCATGTTGTTATTCAGTAACAGCACGATTACAGATGTGCTATTGCTCATATGATAGCTCTGTTAATGTATATATAATTTCTATAATATAGAATTTATATCAAGTAACTAACATTTTGGACACAATATGTTTGTTTAGTTCATAAAGAAGTCATCAGCAGGCTGGCTAGCTTCTTGGGCCCACATTAATTTGTACAGTGCCGTTAATGGTGCATTTGGTGAACTGAAATTGGTGTTCCTTCATCTTTTTCATTGTCACCTGATAAGCTTTCAAATTTTAAATCAAAAGTTATATTTTATGAAAATTGCTTCATTTTGCATATCCACTGATGATGTCGAGAACTGCTACATGTCGATAACAACAAGTGAACACGGACAAGTGGCGTGATACACACAGAGAAACATCCTCTTGGAACGCATGCTAGTAATGCCTTTCATCCGATCAAATTAGTGATCCACACCTGACTGGTGTATAATATAGGTTATTGTATGGTTTTTTTTTTCTCTTTCTCTTTTTTCCCTAGAATGTTTTTATTTGTTTTATACTTTAATGCTGTTGGTTGCACATTAAAAATGGAAAAAGATCTCATTTTATGTGTCAATTTATTACACTACAAAAACGTACAATTTTCAAAGGGGAATACAGACTTATACATACACTGTATGTGCACAGGACTATTTTATTATTATTATTATTATAATTTTTTATTTTTTTTGTACCTCCCCTTAATATGCTCACTGAATGAACATAAACAAGCTAGTAAATAGTAGTAAATTAAACTGACCCTGTTCAGGCAGCTCATAAGGATGAATGAATGAACACAGTAAATGGCTCACATTTTAATGAATGTGGTCTTTGTATGTCCAGGGTGCTTTCGATCTGATTGTTTTCCCATATTTCTCATACTCTCCCATATGAAAGTAAACACCTCCTAATTGTGTGACTTTTTCGTTGAGTCACAAGGGCTCTCAGGCCTGATGCAGACCTCTAGTTTCTCCCAGATGCCCAGTGAACCTTTCTGGCAAGCTGATTTGTATTTGTTTTGGTAAACAGTTCGAACATTTAGTTTATTCTGAATAATGCATTTGTATCACATTACATCCCTAATACAGTATATGCTGAAATAGAGATTTAGTCATCTTCAAGCACCTATTATGTTGTCTGGACAGCAGTTTGATGTTACCTTTATGTATATTTGCTATTGCACCATTCTCAGTGGCTATACATAAAATCTGTAACTGCATTAATCACAGTGAGTAAGTGTCTAGCTTGAGCTCATACTTGCAGTCATCTCACGTTTAAATGTGTTTTCATTTTTCAATTTCAAAGATTTCAATTCTTTTGTTTTTCCAACCAAGGCATAATAATAAAATTAAACCATTACTCAAAAGCCTACAGACATTAAATATATCAAGCATAATAAATGTTTAAGTAAAGTGAAGCAAAAATTAAGTAAAAAATTATAGATATTTTTATTCGAAAGCCTTACAAGGCCTAGAAGGCCCTAAAGGTCCCTCTCTGGAAATAACAGCTGAAAAAACATTTGTATCATTGTACAGACTTGAAGTGCTTCCACATTAACACTGGACATGTGTGTTTTTGGCTATCGTACTCCCTCAAGAATCCAGATGGAGGTTTTTCCACATCGTTGCCTCTTTTATGCATGTCATACTGGTCTGAGAAGTGCTGAAGTAATCCAAAATCTGTCTTTTGTCAGAGTAAATTGAGATCATATGTTATAGACATATAAGTTTTATTATTACCATTCTTCTGCATCTGCATCATTGCTTGATCAATAAATGAATATCACTTCCCTAGAGTTGCTCTTTATCCTGTGAGGGAAGTATTATGCTAGGATTTTCCTTTGTGATTATTCCAAGTGTGTATGTCTGTAATAAAGAGCCCGGTATTATCCACCACAAAGCTACAATTCTACTCAGATCTTCCCAACTTAACATTCAAAAGCACCGAAATATAAAGCATTGGGAAAAGATTGAGTCATCCTCTAAAGTTACATAATACATCAGGGCTCACAGGGTACATATGATATGTCATTGTAATATTTGGGAGTCCAAAGCTGTAGCATGTAATTGCATTGTAATTGTAACTGAACCATATTATTTAGTCTGTTCCAAGAACCATGATCACAGTCAGTAGCGTGGGTCAGAGTACTGGCACTCATGGTTGACATCAGAGACTCCCAAATGTATTGAAAATAGAGAGAACATGGGAATCAGCAGAACAAATGAAGGTGATCTGAACATACGAACCACTACAAAAGACCTGAACGCTAGAAAGACAATAATTCTGGAAATTACAAAATGCAGTGTTTATGTATAGATCATGGATTGGACTGGAAACGTATCAGGGTATGAAGCACAACTTGGTTTAAAAACTGAGAATAAAGCAAACCCAGGGACAGAGCTTGAGTCAGTAGGTGTGACAGATTCTCCCTGTATGCTGGCACACTGCTGTTGCTGGAGTTGGTACTGCTCCAGGGAACCAGCTCACCTATTTAGGACCTCGGCCACATTTCCACTGTTATAAGAGCTGAATGATGTGCGAGTTTAATATTACACAACTAATAATTATGGAGAACATTACAAGTGGTCATTCAGGGCAGCACAGTGGAGTAGTGGTTAGCACTGTCACCTCACAGCAAGGAGATCCTGGGTTCGATCCCTGGGGTTGACCTGGGCGCCTTTCAGTGTGGAGTTTGCATGTTCTCCCCATGTCTGCGTGGGTTTCCTCCAGGTACTCTGGTTTCCTCCCACGGTCCAAACACATGCAGATGGGATTAGGCCAGTGTTTCTCAATTATTTTTAGAACCACATCTACCTGGATAAACACTCTCATTAAATTTGTGAAACCCCACCACCAGATCTCCCCATCAAGATCTGATCGAAGTGGGCTGACACCAGAGTGCACCAATTCCAGCCAACAGATCGAAATGCACTCCTTCGAGACCTGGTCCTCAGACATGTCCCAATTCATACTTTTACAGCAATCCTGCAGCTGTGAGGAAGCTCCCTCAGGTCATATCTTATCAGTCTTTGTTGAGGGTTGAGCTTTTCTCTTGAGGGTGTGTATGTTGTGGTTAAGAATATTTATAGGTGGTCTGACTGGCCCAAGTGTGGTAGAGTTGTTGACCTAAAACCATTCTTAATATTTGAGTGAACTTTACTAGTGTCTCCCGGGGGGGGGGGGGGGGGGGGGGGGCGGGGGGGGGGG
>JAQMCW010138730.1:0-14834 GCA_030068335.1 Chrysichthys cranchii | reverse complement strand
TGTAAATCATTGCATTCCATTTTTATTTACAATTTGTACTTTGTCCCAACTTTTTTGGAATCGGGGTTGTAATCAAACAAAGACAAAAACAAAGACGAGCTGGACCAGTTCTCTCAGCTATGGTCAGATCCATAAGTATTTGGACAGCGAAACTTTTGAAATCAAGTCATCAAAGTGTCATCTTCCAGCTTTAACCCAAGAACTTTTCCCCACCATTTTCACAGGCTCAAAAGAAACTGGACAAATGAACAATTATAAATACAAGCACCACTGTTTATTCTTGGATGCAAATCACTTTGCAGTCAAGAACCACCCCAAGTCTGGAACCCATGGACGTCACACCAAATGCCGAGTTTCCTCCCTTGAGCTGCTTTGCCAGGCCCTTACTCCAGCCACCTTCGTTTGCTGCTTGTTTTTGTGAGTCTTTGTCTTCCGTAAGGAAAAAGCATGCTTTTTGGGTGGGTTGGCTGATTCGGCGTTTTAAGAACATTACATTTCTTTGCCTTAAGAACTTCTTGGGTTGCTTTCACGGTATACTTTGGCTCTTTATCCATCTGTACTGTGAAGTACTGTCCTATCCATTTTGCAACACCTGACTGAATCTGAGCAGAAAATATAGCTCTATACACTCCAGAAAATCATCCTGCTACTTCTGTCAGCGTTCACGTCATCAATAAACAGTGAGCCAGTTCCACTGGCAGCCACGTGCGTCCACCATGTTAGATGTTGTATGCTTTGGATAAGGAACCCTTCCTTTCCTTCTCCATATTCATCATGCTGGTACAAGTTAATCTTGGTTTCATGAGTCCAAAATATCTTGTTCCAGAGGTGGGCAAGGGTTAAGCCAAGTCTAATCTGGCTTTCTGTTATTCAGTGCTACCAGTGGTTTGCATCTTGTGGTAAAACCTCATTTTTTGCAGTCATGAAGGTGTCTTTTTTTATTGTAACCTCGCGACTTAGACAAAAGACATGTCTACCTCCTCGAGAGTGTTCTTTACTTGGCTAGTTGTTGTTGTTAAGAGGTTTTTCTTCACCAAGGAAAGAATTCTACGATCATCCACTTTAGTTGTCTTCTGTGGTCTTCCAGGCCTTTTAGTGTTGCTCAGCTCACCAGCACCATCCTTCTTTAAAAGAATGTACCAAACTGCGGACCTGGCCACTCCTACGGTTTCTGCCATCTCTCCTATAGGTGTGTTTTTGTGTGTGTTTGTTTTTTCAGTCTAATGATGGCCTCCACCACTTGCATCAACACCTCTCTGGACCACATGATGACTTTTCCCATCACGGGTCAACTCGGGTGCAAAAAATGTTTTGTTCTCCCTAATCTGAGCATCTGCAAATTCCATCCTGTCACCAAGCTCTCCCTCATCATACAACAGCTACCAACCAGGGACCGTGAAGGCTACCCACAAATGTTTCCTCCACATCTGGAAACATCAAACTGCTGCTCATAATGCATCGGGGCACACACAAAGGAAACTGCCATCCACCCTCTTCTGAATACATGAACCCACAGGCACCCAGGATTACCCAGAGTCGCTGTAACTGACAGGTAAACAAGAACAAAGATACACCCCCCACCCCCACCCCACACGCAGAGGGCATAGCTGATTTCACAACCCAAAATACTTTGTTTAAAAAAAACATGTTTGTAGGGAACATCGGAATATACATTTCTGCGATTGAATGAAACTATGGCATTCAAGCATAATATTTAGGACACTCCTTCAGTGGGATCACGTCACGCTGCACTCATGACGTACATTTACACACTCGCTTGTTAGATTTGATAAAATCCCAACAAGGAATTAGCTTTTATACCAATCCAAGATTTATGCACCTAAAAAAAAGATTATTGGAGTTATAATAGCTATTCTTCTAAGGAGAAAAGATGAGGCCACGTCATCAAGGACGGCTCAAATGCAGCACTGGAACGCAGCCATGAGCCAGCCTAAACAAGTAGACAGCCGCCATATCGAAATAGATTTTGCTACTTGTTCTTTATCCAAATCAGGAACACTAAATAAGAGCCACAGTGAAACATGACCCCATCCTCAATGCAGAGTAATATTAGCATAAACACATAGCACATGGTGTACATAACCTGTCAGGTATCGCTACGTCAGCAATCTCAATTTAATCTTGGGGACACACGTACACGGTCATGTTTGAGAAAGTCAGTGTTTACCATTTCTAATTTCTACATTTTCATCACTCATAATTCTCCCATATATTAGTGGCTCTTGACTTCTTTCTGAATTTTATCAACTTTTCGGCTAGTTCACAAATGACAAATATCTCTCGGTAGAATGGCAAAGATGTTGTTGCCTTGCAGTTACAAGTAGAGTTACAGTCAGTAGTTTACATAAAGTCATGGCAATATTGGCTTTTCAAATGATTTTTCCGAACCGTTTGGGTTTTTTCCCCCCCTCAGGAAGAATCTAACAGAAATACACAAGAATTTGGTGCCAAAGGTTTCATTTATTTTGGGTTTTCAGAAATTAACACAAGGTCAAAGAGTACACACATAACACACCTAACATTTGATTAGATGTCCTTTAGCAAGATTCTGTCCCACTGACAGAATCCGGCATCAACAAGCTTCTGACTGAATTCTGGTCAGATACTGGACCACTCTTCTTGGCAGAATTGGTGGAGTTTAATTAAATTTGTGCGTCTCCTGGCACGGACCTGACTTTTAAGCACAGGCCACGTATTTTTGAAGTTTGCTTTAGCTGCTTTACCCATTCCACACCCAGCTAGAAAGTTTGTTTGGCGTCACTGTCCTGTTGGAGCGCCCAATTGTGTCCACGTCTCAACGATCAAGATGATGGTTTGAGATTCTTCATACTTCATCCACTTTGGCAATACACAAGTTCCACGGGCAACAAAACAGCCCCAGAGCATGATGCTACCACCACCACTATGCTTAACAGCTGCTACAGTGGTCCTCTGAAACTCTGATCATTGTGGCCAAAAACCCAATCTTTGTCTAATCTGACCAGAAGGCTTTTGCCCATGTCGTCAGCTATTTCAGCTACAGAAGCTTGAAGCAGTTGATTTTGGAGCAGGAGCTTCTTTCTTGGACGGCAGCCACTCAGTCCATGGCGATGTAAACTCGCTTGACTGTGGACAGTGTTCCAGGAGCTTGCACTTCATGGCAAGCATGTGCCTTGATGCTTCCTGGTTGTTCCAGACCATTTAAACCAATTTCCTCTTAGCTCAGGGTGACCGTTTGGGCCTCACTTCCAGACCTTGGCAAAGATTTTCCACAGTACGACTATCCTGTACTTGTCAAAATAAACCCCTTTTGAAAGACGCTACCGAATGAAATCAGAGGAAGAAGAAAAGGCATGTACCACTGTTTGAGCTATGGAGAGTCCCAGAACACCATAACACTAATTTTACAATAAATGCTGTTGTGGTTTAATAAGATGGGAGCGTGTAAGTGTCATCACACCCAACCTTGAAGAAGCTCTGACTTGATGCAGAGCCGCAGGTAGCAATTATAGTAACGTACAACACGCATAACGGAAGTTACGTTCAGTCTTTTAGGCGTCTGATGTACAAGGTGAGTACCGAGGTCTTCACACAGACCTCCCTTTCACCTTGTGTTTTCACTTGCAGTTAGCTCACCTAGACTTTACTCATACTGCTTGTGAAATACCAAAACAACGTGATCAGATCCTCATATCAATTGGGTTAACACAATCTTTTTGGGTATTTTTGCGCCACGAGTCACATTCTGAAATCTTTCCAAGTCGCTTGGAAGTGCATTTTTTTTTTTGCCACCAGAGAGGGCAGCCAAGTCCTCTAAATCTTACACCTAGTAGCTACTAGGTGTTTTCCACCCACTACGTTGCCATACTTAACATGCACTGTAGGATATGGTCAGAAAACGTCTACACTGGGGGTGTACTTCCACTCGTATAACTTGCAGTTGTGTAGTGGACGGTGGCAAGATAGTTCTAAATGAATGGGAGTGAATGTAGCTACAATGGCGAAAATAATTATTTACACTTTTGTACCCCAAAAAAAAAAAACAACCCAAATTTTATTCTAGTTCATTGCAAATATAGTATCACTTATATATTAGAGCAGATATTGAAAAATACTTTGGATTTTCTTCGTGGAAAGGTGACTTTCCCCATAAAACGCTAAAATTATGCTAAGCACATTCCACATACATTAGCAGAATGCCTGTGTTTTATGGGTAAAATCACCTTTCCTGGAAACAGACACTATATTTGCAAACATTGAAATAAAATATGGGCTTTTTTTTGTCTAGAAGCAGGCATACATAAGTACTTTAACCGTTCATCTCCATTCACTGACCATCTCGAGAGCGCCCTTGACGTGAACTGCAGCCATTTTCAGCACAATGGCATGAACAGGAAGTTCACAAGGGCTCCAAAGATGGGCTTTAATACAGTCCCCTAACTTGGTTGTGGTTCAGTTACTCCATCAGATCCGTATCTACCTTTTTTTTTTTTCTAAGAGTAGTTTTCACCGCCCACAAACAAATGCCAACATTAATGGCGCAAGCTTTTTGTGCAAAAGCTGATTTGCTTAGCAAATTCCCCTCTAAGCATTTTAACACCCCCCATGTTTTCACTCTTATACTCTGGGGAAAAAGGATTTTTAAAGGTTTCCTTGCTTCACCCACCCAAAATAAGGGCTCTACATGGGACCATTTCTAAAGGGGAAACATTCCGTGAAAGGGTTCCCTATAAAAGGTTCCCTCTCCCAGAAAAAAGGGCGACGAACCCTTAAGACAAAGAAATTTTCCAGGTAGCGTACAGTCAATCTGTATCCAATCAAATTAAACTCACTCAGGTATTTTGTAGATTAAAAAAAAAAATCCCATAAGGCACTGCAGTTCCATTACGAATTATGAATTTTAGCAGAGCAAGAATCTTGCCACAACTACGATTATTGTCATTATTTCTCATTATTATTTATTTATTTTTTTTCTCCATGCATCGCTTGTAGAGTGCTGTACAGTTGCACTATATGGCCAACATCATTTCAGGCTCTATGGCTAAAAACCTTCTTGGTTTATAGAGATTTGCGCAAGTCATTAATTCAAAAATATCAAGTAAGGTTTGAACGTCAAGTACGTTTATTTTCCCCACATCTTGTTCGCCTGAGATATCTAAACCGTTAACTAAAAGTAGCCATGAATTGCCATTGTTTTTCCAACACAGACTTCCTTTAATGCTCTTTAATAGAAAACAGCACAGCCTTTGGTACTCGACTCCTACTCAAGCCTGGCGTCAAGCTCTTTCGCTTTGCTCGCTGCGTCTCGTACGCCAATATAGGTTAGCCGTTACGCTAATAGTGCAATTGCTATAAAAACAAATCCACACATAACTGCCATATCATGCTAAACCAGTCACCCTTGGTACATGGACTTTCTGAGACCAGTGGCCATTATATTGTTTTTTGGGGAATCGACATTGGTTCTGTTTAAAGCTCCGCCTCAACTGGCACAGATCGATATTATTTCAATATACAGTATATTCAAATTTTTAAAAAAAAAATTAAAAATTATTCAAAAATTAAAAGCATCACCCAGGTCCCTAAGCTGCTTCTTCATAATGCAGCCAAAAAATGATCAAGACTCCGTAGGATTCATGGTTTTTTTCCTTTTCTTTTTAAGAAATTCACATGTACAGTTGAGACAGTAGCAAAAAGGAGCATGCGCTCTTTAACCAGTTTCTCTGCGAGTTAAAAAACCCACCGAACGTTTTATAGAGCCTAATCACACGGCCACATAAAACAGAATTATTGCTGTGAAACCTTTGAAACGCTGATGACCATCGGTCCCTGCGGAAAAGGCCTCGACTTCAGCCTGTTCGCGCCAATGAACCCAGGCTAAACGTTTGCCCCTAGCATTTCCTTTCCCCCTTGTTTTTTTTTTTGTTCTGCTTTTTTACCATCATGTTTTAAACTCCTGTTCAGCATATTTTCATGCTGTTGCTCCATTGATTCAGAGGAACTTGAAGTCAAGGAGCTAGTACAGGCAGACGCATGGAAGAACGTTTTTAGCACCAAACTCCTATGCTAGTGCAGCGTAAGAAGACGACGAACAAGACGTACACCCGCGGTTACATTTGTAGGAACGCGCATGAAGTAGCATATCAAAACACGCAGCCCTTATACATGGAGCGAGATCGTTAATATTTATGCACAAATTAATAAACAAAACTAAAGAAACTGAGTTTCTATTATTATCTTTTCTATTATTCGACATTAATATTGTCTATAAACCGCACATAAATGGAAAAATACCAGTCAAGTGTGTTTTAAAAAAAAAAAAAAAAAAAAAAAAAAAAAAAAATTTCTGCGAAAGGCCTGGGAACCTTCACTCGGCCGAACATCTCAGGGAACTGCACTCAAACAGAAAATATCCCAGAATTTGAACTGAAATTCAAGTTGTTTCGAAAAATCGCCATAATTTCGTGTTCGTGCGCCTGATATTTTTGTGGTTTATTTACTTATTTAACCCTTATTTCTACAGGGCGTCTGAATAGTGCGCACAAAACTACATATGTACGTAAATGTGTGTTGATTATCGTCAACATGCGCTCACCCTTACGCTCTCTGCATCGTCACGGTCACTGCGTCATTTTTTTTGCAGATAGATTTTCGAATTCGAAACGCTCAAATGAAAAATACAACTCTTAGGAACTGCACGGTTTGATTGGGATTCTGGCAGCCAGCCGTTTCAAGACCCGTGGAGCTCTGACCCCAGCTTTTCCATTTCTATTTGTTAAATTACAAGTGGAAATGAGTCCTGATATTAAGCTTTCCAAACTCAAGTGTCCCTCACGTGCACGGTTTTACATGCGAGCTAGAGATAGGGCTGGGCGATATGACCTAAAACCTTATATCGCGATATTTTCAGACATTTTCCTGATAACGATAATCACCCCGGTATGTATTATTATTATTATTATTATTATTGGAAAATAACGTTCGGAGACCAAACAACATGCAGCAGATGCGGACTAGCGCCAGGGGGCGCTCACGAGCTCGAGTACGCAGTAAGATTGTAATATAATGTAATAGGCCTAATATTTATTAAGCTAATTCTACACATCATCGACGTCTTATTGGTGTATTCATAGGGGGTAAAAACACTGCAGTTTCGTGCTCGTTTCTGAAGGAACGCTGATATTTCTGGTAAATCCCGATACTCACTTGGCTGAGGACCTGAATGGTCTTATTGCGATAATGATTATTTATTGATATTACCCCCCAGTGATAGAGTTTATTTAATATTGAAGTGCGGTCAGTGTGTGGATCGAAAAACAAGATCAAAACCTAGTATCCGCACATATATGCAGTATTAGATGCTATAATGTATAATATATAGCAACCGAGGCAGTCGCAAAGTTACTCAATGGATTTGTCATCAGTTTATGAGGTTATATAGCCATCCACGTTTTTTAAAAAATCATTAATAAATGTTCCAAAACCAGCCCTAAAGTCTTTAATAAACACTCAATGCCTATTTAGAATTGATACAAATTTTGAATTTGGGTTCAAATTTAGGGTTAAAACGTCTAGAGTTGGCAGACGCACTGGGTGAAAGTACTCCTCTAATATTTGTTTAGTTGTAAATTTGTATAACGCTCAGGCCCTCTCTAAGCGCAAAAAAAGGGGGGGGAAGGCTTAAAGGTTCCCAAAGTAAAAACCCGTTTGACTTTGAGTAAAAGGCACGGGGTCCGTGACATTAGGCGACTTCGCACAGGCCGGCCCTCGTCACAGGCTTTGCAACCGTGGTTTAGAGGCTGACTGGCAGATTTGTATATACAAGACCGTCTCAAAGACATTTGTATTCATAACCCCCTTTGTTTAAACAAATTCATGAGGCAGCCTTCACACATTTTGCATCCGTGGTGCTCATGACTGCCATTACAAAATTTTCTGACTCTGAGGCGGCGCGTCGTTCATCTGAAAGGTTTTCGTTTAATAATTATGTAAAACTTTGGGTAGATCCGAGAGGGGTTTTTTTCCCCGTGATTGTTGAACAGAAATGACTGATAAACACCAGCATTATTGAAGTATTTGGTTGGTTTTTTGTTTTTGTTTTTTTTGGGGGGGAGGTTTTTTTTTTTTTTTTTACCCTTTTAACCTCCAGGATGCTATCTCTGTGGAAAAAAAATAAATAGACAATCCTAAGGACTCTTATGTTTAAATCTGGCAAGACTTTAAACTTGACATGAAGATTAAATTGATTCCAGCACAAAATGTCAACCTTTTAGGTTTGATGCCTTATATTTTCATTCCATCAGCCTTTCTTAGTTAAAAAATAAAAATTAAAAAGAACCAACGCTAGTGAAGTCAAAGAAAACTGCGTTTCACCCTGGCATATGTCAGAAATGTTTGATAGCTTTGCTCAAAGTGTGCTCCCATTCGCTTCATCGTTTTGTGGGGTTTTTTTTTTTTTTTTTACATCCTATGTTTAACCCGATAAAATTTTTTAGTTTTTTTGTTTAAAGCATGTTGCACAGCCTGTTGGACAAGTCCCACATCATATCTACAAGTTTCATGATTTACACTCGGATTCAAGAAAATCATCTTGAGCAGGTCCGCGACCCTGAGAAAGCGGTCTCTGCTGTGTAGCGGAGATGAAATGACTCAGACACACCACGGTTGAGAAACAGTGCACTCTCCCATGGAGGCTTTTTTTTTTTTTTTCCAAACACTTTTATTTAAGTCAGTACATTGATGACTCTCGAGGAACTGGAGAGGGGGGTGGGGGAGAGGGGGAAAAAAATGTTGATTCAGGTCCCACGACAGAATAACTTCTTCTCTTCAGCGTCTTCAGTCACAGTAGAAAACTTGATCCCTCCTTTAGCGTCCCTTCTAAGCCACCCACCCACCCACCATCACACACTCATACACACATTCCTGCTTCGCTTCAGTATTTCCAGGGCTCCCCATGAAAGGGGATTCCAAAACTTGAACGGCGGTAAGTCGCGCACTTCGACGATGACACTGACATGGAACACATTGGCGCGTCGAATCTCAAAAGGTTTAGCTTCAGACTCGGTGGATTTACAGTTTACCTGTTACCCCAGTAGAAAACAGTCTACTTAAGGCAACTGTACAACGTTTTGTACTACTGTACAAAACGTACATGAGCTAGCGATGCGAATTTGAACAGGAAAAAAACAAAATCAACCTTTTTTTTCTTTTTCTTTTTTTTTTTTCTTTTTTAACGCTAATAATAGCAAAGTATAAACCAGCATTGCACACCTTCCACTCTGGAGATGTTAAAAAGAATTTCCATGCCTACTTAGTTCCCTGTAAGTCACTGATGAAATGGATCAAGCGTGTATGTGTGTGTATGCATGTGTGCGCGTGTGTGTGTGTGTGTGTGGGTAGGGAAAAGAGCAAACTGCCCTCCAGGACCTGGAGCTGTGCATCACTGGTTTAGACCGAAAGACACACCTGTTCAGGTACAGACCCAAAGACAGGTATACATTCACCCACATGCACTCACGCAAACACGCAAACGCACACGCACTTTTTAAAGGAAGGAAGGATGGATGGATGACTACACTCAAATCATTCTGAATGTTGCCTTAGGACTGTGAATCAAAACAAATGGCAAAGAACAATCAAATAAAAGAATAACCACCTCATTTTCTCTTTATCTTGCAATTTCATGGCTGCTCCACGTGCATGATCCATCTTCTCGCCAGGATTCCTCTAGTGATTCTCTTTCATTCTTCTAATTCAGTCAATCTTTTTTTTCCCCCTCTCCATTCACTCGCTGGCATGGCTCTTGTTACATGACGACACAGCCGCTCCCCTTTTCGCAGCCCATAAAGAGAGAGATCGATGCTCTTTCCGGATTTCGAAACAGAGCGCAGATCTTCAAGCTGCCCCAGGCCACTGTGTTTGGCCTTCTTGTCCTGCCTGTCGGGGGAGATTTTCAGGGTATAATCTAATGAAGCCTAGAGGAAGATCGGCGTCACATGGCCGGCCGCACGTAAATCGTGTACTCTAACGTTTGGCCGCGCTAAACAGTTCAGTACCGTGGCGGCAGGAACGGTCTTTTTGGAGGGAAGAACGGACCCGCGGGTCTCAAAGGCCCTCCGAATGGAGGACCGTGTCGTTTGCCTCTCTGGAACGAGGGCTCGCTGGGATGAGGGATGTGTGGCGGCGGAGGTCGACGGAGAGGTCTCTGTGGTGGGAAGTGACCAGGCCGTGGGGGACGATAGAGATGCGGTGGCGGAGCCCTGTGCTCGAGTCGAGGGCGTAATCTAGGTTCCGGAAGGCGCGGGGGTAAGGCCCTCTCTTCGGGATAAAACGTGCGGGTATGAGGCGAGACTTGGTGCTCGACGTTGTAAGGAGGAGAAGATGGGCTGCGTGGGGGCGCATCACAGCGTGGGTCCACATAGGCTTTCTCAGATGGAGCACACGAAGGACTAAGATTCTCATGGTACCCCCGTACAGCAGATGGGGGATTTGGACGGGGCATACCAGGGTGGTGCTGATTGTGCACGGGGACCCTTGGACGATGGTTAAAGTCCGCAGGGCCGGTCTGGGGGCCCAGACGAACAGGGTGCTGCGCAACTGCACAATGCCGTGGCCCTTGCGGGTTCAGATGAGGATGGAAAGTCTCTTTGGGTGGGATCTGACTGAGGAGACGCTCATCGTAATCATCATGAGAAACAGGATTTGTCGAGTGGTACGCCGGGACATTGCCACCGGTCTGTATTTTGTCAGCCATATTTGTCAGCTCCATAGGATCTTTGACTCCACCTATTATTGGTGGGAGAAAGTCTTGAGGAGGAGGAGGTGGAAGCTGGGGGATTGGTGGAAGGGGTGGTAACGGGGTGTTGAAGAAATGTGGAGGGTTGGCATCATGCCTGTGTTCTTCAGACTGGTGCGGTTTTCCGTTATACGACTCAGAGTTGCCACGCTGCTCTTGATCATGTCCACGTGCACCACAATACCAGCCATCATTTGCCAAGCTAGCATTGCCTGCTCCAGGTTTGGAGAACGGTGCTGCCAGGCCAATACACTCCTGGTTCTCAGTGTTTTTATTTGAGCTCTGAATCTTGTCTCCCGTTGACGACGGCAACAGAGACTCAACATGCTGAGGATGCCCCGTTTCTATAAGAGGTAGCCCAGAACTTGGGAAGTCCTGTTTTACTGTAAAGTCCCTCTGGTAGGGATCCCCGCTACGCTGTCCCCCAGGACCATAAGGCACAACATGCCTGTTCTGCTCTTGCCAGGATTTGTTAGCATATGTGGACATGGGCAGTCCACTGACCACTGGGGGTGCAGAGCCACCTGTTGTTGAAGCTGTTTGCAGAGGTCTTCTTTGATACAAGAACGGTTGTACTGCAGGCTCATCCATGACTTCATCTTGAGTTGGCGTTGCACCAGACTCGTCCCTCACAGGAGTTCCTCCTAGGTTTTCAGCGCTTGTGGAAGGACTATCAACAGCTTTAATCCAGGGAAGAACTGGTGGGAAACCCATATTTAAGCCTCTCAACCCTGGATTCCCCTGAAGGAAGCCATCGATTTTGGAGTCCAGTGTAGAGTTGTCGGACACACCTGTCTCTTCTTTGACTTCCTCTGCTTCCTTCTGAAGATCTCTGGTCTGAATAGTGCTGGGGGTTTGAGAAGATGGGAGAGTCGCAGCCCTTTGAGGGGTAGAGCCTCTAACCAATGTAGGAGCAGGTGACAGGGGACTGATATTGGGAGAGGCAGGGTCTTTGTGAGTGGGGTCTGGGGATGGGTCCAAATGCGAGCCTGAGGGAGTGGAGTTCACAGTGGCCTGGTTGTTTAGGAAGGAAGACAGTCCTGAATGACAGAGAAAGGGAAATAAAAGAAAAAGTGGCATTAGTCAACATCTGATCTGGTCATTTGATTTGCAACTTGGACAGATGCTCTCTTGTACCTCATAACATAAACCACAGCCACAGACTGGGAGAGCTGCATTCCACGAGCTTTAAAACAAGGTCTACTTTTGCACAGTTACAACATTTTACAAGCTTTTCATTTGTACACTAAAAGAGACCTCCCTGGTTAACCGTTCCAGTAACCATACAATGATTTTTGTGTCAGAAAACATTCAATGTTCATACCCTGAAGGCCAATCCCTTGTGCCTGGGTTTTAGACAGGACGTTTAGTAGGGTGCCAGGGTTGATGTCCACCCTGGATAGTATTTTGGCCAGCGAGTTAGATGCAGGAACTGCTGGTGAGGAAGGGACCGTTGGGGTCTTCAGTGTTGTACTTGTTGAAGAAAGAGTGCTTGAAGTACTGGTGGATGAGCGAAAGCCTGGGCTTGCTCCTGTACCTGGGTTGGGGGGGATACAAGATAAGCAAAGGTGATGATATGGCTGCAGATACCTCTTAAACAAACTATTCAAATATTCCACTATTTGTTTACTATAATGGGTAAAGAACGAGTAGGTCATTATTTCCACTTCTATGTGTTGTTTCTGGTAATGATCAATGGTCTTACCAGTGCTCTTCATGACATTTGTTAGTGTACTAATAATACAGCTGATTTTGCCCAAATCCACACCAGCCAGGTTAATAGGAAGGGACGTTGTTGTTGGGGTCGTGGTTGCTGCTGGGGTCGTAGATTCGTTCTCAGTAGATACAGCCTGACTGGTTTGAGATGGTCCAGTGACACCAAGAGCCAAGCTCTGACTAGGCTCACTGGCAGGGTCAGCCTTCTCTGTACTTTCTTCTACTGTGGGGTTGAAATATGGCCAAGAAAGCTCGTCAAATTTAATTCACATAACCTCCAAATGCACACGATGCATTATAATGTTTTTGCTTACCTATGATGGCCGGTTCCACTACCTCTTCAACATCTGAGAGATCCATGTCTTCTAAGTCACGGTTGTCTTTGTCCCCGGGGGAAGAGATTGGACTAGGGGCATCACCTATAGCAATTAGGTCCTCCTCCAGTGCCTGACCATCCAGCTTTGGGTTAGGGGTACAAATCTGCGTTAAGCCATGGAAGGGTGACTCGGAACCCGTGGGTGATGGAGCGTCCTCAGAGGGGGAAGGGATCGGGGAGTCATCTGCTTCAGGTAAAGAAGCCTTGAGTGTATCCAGTTTCTTCTTGAGATGCAACACTCGGTTGGCGAAGGTTTGATAGGCCTGAGGAAAGCAGGTTTTTTGGGAGGTTTTTTTTTGGTTTTGTTTATTTAAGTCAGCTACATATTGGAAAGAAATGTATTTTCATACGGAGGTATCTTCGTTTATCATGAACTCTCAGATTTCTTGTACTAAACCAAATAAATTCCAAATTTTCACCCAACAGACTACCAACATGACTTACATTGGTAACAATCTTGACCTCTTTGTACTGCATCTCATAGAAAATGTCAGCATTCTCCAGAGCCTCAATCAGAGCAGGTCCTTTTTTAACCTCTCCATCCAGAAAGGCGACAAATTCCTGCAGTTTTGCGCTGCCATCTTCAAAATCTTTAGAAAAACGTTTGCCACCTGCTTTATCTGAAGAATAAAAAACAAACAATAGGAATGCAGAAGAAAAATAATTAATTTCACGTAAAAAGCATGCTAGCCATCAAGAAGGTCAGGAAGCTACAGCAGAGCTTAAACTCAGCTAAAAATGTAACACGATTGCATAAAGTAAAGATCTGTTATGTGCACGCATCAGCAACCTTTGAGTTTCTTCAGAGCTACTGTGCTACAAACATCCACTCTCATCGCAGCCAGCTGCTTCTCTCTCAGCTCAATCTCATCCATGGAGTTCCTGTACTTGGTGAGATGCTCAATAAATGTTGAGGGCTGCCCAAGAAAAGATCAGACAAACGTTATCAATCAGAGAGCGACAGTACATGTGACAGAAACTCCATTTTAAGAGCATTTATCATCTACGGCCTCTCTCAGTGTCCAGGAAAGACTCACCAAGAACTCAGCAACGATCTTGGATCTTAGAGCAGCTTTTGGGTTGACGGGAGCTGAAATGACATGGCAATTTGGATACATGTTATTCAGCCGTAGACATTCAGATACAACAATAAACCTGTTAGGATTTGGCGTACGGAACTGTAACATGTACCATGCATTTTGAAACACTGTTCAAATCAGTGAGTGCATATACAGCTGGAGAACATGGCGCCATCTACCGTCATTGTACAGATCTGAAGACTTTTTAATTTTTTTTTTTTTTTTGTCAAAATGGGAGTCGCCGGTGTACAAAAAAAAAATTTAAAAAAATCATTTTTAAAAATCAGAGCCAGAATGCTCCAGGGCAGGTAGGACATTGGGTCCACCTCTTTCCCTGCCCATATTGTGGAAACATTCATGGTTTGTCTGGGCATCATGCATGCATTTAGAGCCATTATCTGAAGTGCAACTTAAGATGGCTGCTTAAGACCAAACACTGCCCCAAAGTGCAAGATTATTAATGAATTAATATCTCAAATGCTAAACTGAAATCATAATTTGTGCAAGTACATAAATTATGTAAATAGGAAAAGACTGTCAGGGAAGGATTAGCTTGTTTGAGTAATAACAGACTAAGCTACAATTTGCTAGTCAACTAACATTATCTAGTCCATTATATAGTGGAACCTCTGGTCACGAGCGCTTCCGAACACGAATAAATCGGTTCCTGACCAAAGAATTTGCCAAAATTTTGCACCTGGTCACGACCACATAATCAGGTGCCAAACAAACACAACTCCGGCCATTTTCCCCTTCTGCTTCATACGCGCCAATGTTTTCCCATTTCCTGTTTGCGTATTGCATACCTAACAAAGACGCACGTGTCCCTTTAATCGGTCTCGCTCAGACGTGCGTTCATTGGCTGTAC